>OX328127.1:50548273-50655773 GCA_946811695.1 Gonocerus acuteangulatus
AGACCACGGGAGACCCCTTTATTGATTAATATTTGAAAATGATATTTGCTCTGCCTAGTGTCATGGGCGTATATAGAAAATAATTTCGGAGGGGGCTGGGAAAATTTCGGGGGGCTGAGACCATTTCCGGTGTATGGAATACTAACAATTTAGATCTTGGAAGTTTTAGCCAACTTAAACGCTATTACACCCAAAATAGAATATGTTTTATGAACTAAATGATCTTATTTATTTTATTTTTAAGGGTTTTATGAAATTTTTACCGATCAAATCAAAATTTCGGGGGGGGGGGGGCTTCAGTCCCCCCTTATATACGCCCATGCATAGTGCTATAGTGAGGTAGTATCGTATTTTGAAATGTTCTGCTATTGACAATAATTTGATCTTGAATTTGCTCATAGTTTGCAACAATGATATTAATAGGTACCTGCAAGGGGAAAAATCAGGTGGCTGGAGCATAGTACTGACCACACATCTCCCTAGTGTGTCGTATGGTAAGGATCAGATTCCTCTACAGTATCTGCCCCTCTGGGCCCTTGTGACCTGTTACGGGACTAATTTTTTTTTTTTTTTCCAACAATGATATCAAATATAAAGGCTGTTTTATTGTGATTGTCAAATATAGATATATTAGACTTTTGTCCTGGACACCTTTGTTTAATATCATTACTTGCTTCCTATAAATCTCCATTTAATCTTTTTTATAAATATTTTCGAAAAATGTAACATTAATGAAATCTTTCATCTTCCAGCATTCTACATTTACCTTTACTTAATAGTAAATATTGGCTATGTCGAATTTTTTAAGCATTACATTAAGCACTAATATGTTATATTTAGTAAACACTATTGCATATTATTATTTTTCTGAAAAATACTTTTATAGACTTAATTTATAGGAGTATTACACTGAAAGGGTGTGTACTGTGGAAAAGTTTTTAATTTTATTATGTAAAAACAAAAACAAATATTTCTTTCAATACAATTTATTTTTGTAATTAAACTCTCAATTATCATTACCACCACCTATAACGACATCAGCTTTGTTTAAAATTTCTTTTCTATAATTTTGGAAACGTTTTTTCATGAGAATATCCTGGCTCTATAGAAATAAAAGCCCAAGAGATGCTCTTCTAAATAATGAAATCACAATTATGTTTAATATTAACGGGTAATATCAATGGCTTATTCGAAAATTTGTCCACATAAATTTCTCTTTGTCGCACATCTATTCAAATGTACATATACAAATATTCGAAAGAAATTTTCATGAATTCCGTGTGATAGAAGTGTAGGGGCAACACTGCTTAATGGCGGGAAATCACTTTTCTACAGCCTCTCGAGCAGTCAGTGTTCATTTTTCAAGATGGAAGAATATGTTGTAGGTGAGTCTCTTTCTTTTTAAAATATTAATTATTTTCATTATCTCGTGCTTCTTTCTCTGTTAAAGCCTTTGAAAGAGTGCTTTGGCTTTCCAATGTCCGCTGAATGGAAGCTCGCAAATTCCTATTCCCCTTTCATAACCATTGTTCGGCAGTAATGAAAATGCCTGGAATGATCTATGATTTCGTTATGAAGTAAAGAAAATTTTAATTTTTTTCTCTTATTTTTAATCAAAATTATGTATTTTTGTTTACTGAAGTGAAATTTGGTCTTTGGGACTTACGCTTTTGTAAGAGCAAAGGGCGATATGTCTTAAGAAGGACTTTTTTCAGATCAGTTTAATTATTATTGACGCCATTTTGTAAAGTTTTCTTAAATATAGTCGACACAAATGCAAAGTATCGAATGTGAAAAGTGGTTTGGTACCTTATAGATGACTTAATATATATTTTATCTTATTAAATATTTTAATTAGACTTAATGCACATTCGTTAGTTTGATTTTCTGGAATTCATAATTATTTTGTCATAATTGTTCGAGTTTGCCACAACGTACATCAGTCCAACAGCAATCAGAAAAATTGAAAAATGCGTTTTTTCACATTCGATACTTAGCATTTGTATCGACGATATAACGACGACATATTAATTGTTTTGTATAATAAACTCGTTAATCCTAGTTTTGCTATAGCCCGTTCAAATAGAGGGAATATTTCAGTTTCCCATGCACGAACTTGTGCGAGGGGTATTTTATCTTCTGTTCGGCCATTTGCAAAGCTGTTTAATGAATAAGACCTCAAGATACAACTACATATAAACTGATTATTTCTCGTTTAGGACCAGATAATGCTTTGAGAAATTAGGTAAGGGAGATGGTGTTGATTGTTTATTAATACTTCCTAAACTAAAGGAAATTTTTTATTTTTTTTAGATTCAAATTTCTAAACATGTACGAATAAAAAAAAATGTATGTTTTGAGCTTAGATCTGTCTTGGAAATTACAACATAAATAAATGCTAATGACCTAGATGTAGATGCGCCGTAAAAAAAAAAAAAAAAAAAAAAAAAAATTATTAAGAATTCAAATATACAAGTATGTATTTAAATATTTACGTCCATTTATAATTCACACAGACTTATATTAATGGTTACTACTCTTTTCTTGGCAGGAGAGAGCTGATGCCTTTTCCTCTTATAAATATCCCTCCAAAAAAACTAACGTTGAAAAAAAGAGGCCAAATTCCAGCCCCCCCCAAAAAAAAAACAGTTTGCCTATGAAAGTTTAGACGAAGTATTGGGCCAAGTTTTAGGCCCTCGATACCTCGTCAAGATTCTAATAAAACCCTCTCACATTTTTTTGCATTTCCAACTTGGCCAGTTTTTGTTAAATGATGACAGTTTTAACTTACATAGAGTTTATACAAACCCGATCGTTTTAAGTTATTAGAGAGTTTATAATAGCCCTGAATCGTTACCATAAGGGCCAGAAATTTTATGGTAACTTCGATTGTTATAGCATTTAACGAAAACTCTCTGCTACTTATTGTTACCTTATTAATTTTATTATTTTTTTTTTTAAAAGAACTAATATTCCAATATAGAGATAGGTTACAATACGATAGAATAATTTGGTTTTTATAAAAGAGATGTGCCTTTAGTATGTGCCTAAGTAAGATTATTTTTTAAATCAATTTCTTACACTGCACTTGATTTCTCAAATTATAAATATGTAATATAGGCTGAAGGTTAATAAAAATAGAATTAACACTGCCAATTCACTTATCTGTACAAGCTCTTCTAGACTGTATAATTAATAAATCCGTTAGCTACTTAAAAGGCGTTTAAGGTGCCTTTTAAGTAGCTAAAATATTTATTACATTATACAGTCTAGAAGAGCTTGTACAGATAAGTGAATTGGCAGTGTTAATTATATTTTTATTAACCTTCAGCCTTGATAACCTATTTATAATTTGAGAAATTAAGTGAAGTGTAAGAAATTGATTTAAAAAATAATCTTACTTAGGCGCATCTTTTTTATTTTTTATAAAAACCAAATTATTCTATTTAAATTTTAATAAAAAATATATATTTGGGTCATTCTGTGTCAAATCAACAAGGGTCACAACCCGACCTTCTTGGATTTTAATAAAATTTGGTAGGTTGGTTACTCTAACAAAAAATAACAAAAAACAATTTTTTTAATTTTTTTATCTGTTTCCGTTTTTTTAGTATTAATTTTCAAAGTATATTGAAAAACCGCCTTTTTTTGGTCAACTGGAAAATGTTTATTGCTAGGTAGATTAAGGTCTATTCTAGCTAGAACAGTCAGCATAGTCTCATTGTTTAGCTTATTAAATGGACTTTAATTTGATATACAACAAGATCAACTTATTACAAATTTTACTTTTCAAACAAATTTTCAAAAACTTGTACGTAACGGTTTTCGAAAAACTGTACTTTTAAAATTCTGAAAAAATATATTTGAATCTTCAGTTCATTGACTACATATGCTGTTAGTTTCATTATGGGATGGGAACGGAATCATTTTATAACATAATTTTGACTTTATAATTGTCACTGTGTAGTTAGTAAAAATATGGTGAGTGATGGATATTTGTATTGTAAATTCGGCAATAAGCATTCCTGATCAAAATTTGAATTTTTTTCAGACAGAACTAAAATTAAAGGGGAGATTTGAAAAAAAAAAAAAAAAATTACCGGAACCCAGAAATTGCACCCTTTCATTCCTTTAAATAAGAAAAAAATTAAGACTCAACTTTACTCGAACTTCAATAAAAGTGAAGTTCAACTGGTAACTGATTTAGACACAGATACAGTAGCCTTTAATGAAAAAATATGTGGTAGTTTTATTGCCTCAAGAAAAATGAAGAGATGGATGAAATAAAATTTAATATCCAACATGTCTCAATTATTACAAATTTCATTTTTCAAAAAATGTTTTACATAATTTTAGACTACAAATGATGGTGGTTTGATTATGGGATGGCAATGAAAAAAAAAATACCATTTATAACATTTAATAAACGGTCATATCCATTTTTGTGCTATTGTGTGTAACTGTGTAATTTTTTGAGTACACATGCCAGCTACCACTGGTTGTCATATTCACAAGTAATAAAATCACCACATATTTCTTCATTGCAGGCTACTGGATCAGAGTCTAAATCAGTTAAAATTATGTTCTAAAATGTTCCCATAATGAAACTAACAGCATATGTAGTCAATGAACTGAAGATTGAAATATATTCAGAATTTTAAAATTACAGTTGTTCAAAAATCGTTTTGTACAAATTTTCAAAACATTTTTTTGAAAAATGAAATTTGTAATAATTGAGACATGTTTGATATTAAATTTTATTTCATCCATCTCCTAATTTTTGTTGAGTACACGTGCCAGCCACCACTGGTCGTCATATTCACAGGCAATAAAACTACCAAATATTTTTTCATTAAAGGCTAAGTAGCCTTTAATGAAAAAATATCCAGTACTGGATCTGTGTCTAAATCAGTTACCTACCAGTTCAACTTCACTTTTATTGAAGTTCGAGTAAAGTTGAGTCTTAATTTTTTTCTTAGTTAAAGGAATGAAAGGGTGCAATTTCTGGGTTCCGGTAATTTTTTTTTTTTTTTTTTTTTTTTTTTTTTCAAATCTCCCCTTTAATTTTAGTTCTGTCTGAAAAAAATTAAAATTTTGATCAGGGATGCTTATTGCTGAATTTACAATACAAATATCCATCACTCACCATATTTTTACCAACTACGCAGTGACAATTATAAAGTCAAAATTATGTTATAAAATGATCCCGTTCCCATCCCATAATGAAACTAACATCATATGTAGTCAATGAACTGAAGATTCAAATATATTTTTTTCAGAATTTTAAAAGAACAGTTTTTTGAAAACCGTTATGTACAAGTTTTCGAAATTTTGTTTGAAAAGTAAAATTTGTAATAAGTTGATCTTGTTGTATATCAAATTAAAGTCCATTTAATAAGCTAAACAATGAGACTATGCTGACTGTTCTAGCTAGAATAGACCTTAATCTACCTAGCAATAAACATTTTCCAGTTGACCAAAAAAAGGCGGTTTTTCAATACTTTGAAAATTAATACTAAAAAAACGAAAACAGATAAAATTTGTTAAAAAAATTGTACCATTCAAGGAGTTGATAGAGCTATTAGGATTTAAAATTTCAAAAAAATCTAAGAGGGTCAGGTTGTAAACAGTACTTTCATTGCTTGAATTGAGATGGAATGGCCCATTTAGAAAGAAACATATCATTGATAATCAAGCAATACAAAACAGCTATTATTTTTCAATAATAGTGTTAATATTTTTACCTTTTACACGGAAACAAATAAATATGTTATACAATTTTCTATTAATATCTTCCTTACACTAATTGCTAAATTGGTGCCCCTAAAGTTAGGCGCCCCGACAAAGTATGAGGGTTTCCCGCTTCCTACAGCTTCAGATATCATTTTTTTAATAATTCATTGAAAAACGGTTTCTATTGAGTCAGCAATCATTTTACTTAGATGAACTATGGTCATTAAAAATATTATTCAAGAGTATATATACCCTTACTAACAAAAGTATCTGCACACCCACCTGAAAATTTTTCCATTGAGCAGAAAAAATGTAAGAACCGGTTTGTTGACATAAAATTCATGTAATTATAAACACAATTTATTATAGAATTGTAAATAATTGTAAAATATATTAAATTAGGTCAAAGGCATATATTTGGGGGGGGGGGGCTGACAGCATTTGGGGGTATGGAATACTATAATGGAATATCTATAACTTGCAATAGTTAGCCAATTAAAATGCGATTACACCCAATAGAAATTATTTTTTCTGAACTAAGTGATATTATTTAATTTATTTTTAAGGTTCTTATGGCACATTTTTACCAATTTTGGAGGGGAGGGGCTGCAGCCCCCTCAGACCCCCCTTATATATTGCTATGAATCAGTGTTGGGCAAAACTAACGTTAGTAAACTAAACTAACGTTAGTTTTCTCTAACTAAAACTAAACTAATGTTGTATTTTTAGTTTTAGTTTTAGTTTAGTTTTAGATGTGTATAATTATTAGTCATGTGGACTCCGCTTTTAGTATGGTAATTAGTTTAGTTTAGTAATAGAGACCTAAATTTGTGATTTTCATTTAGTTTTAGTTTTTAGTTTACTAATTTAGTTTATCAAAGAACATATGTTTGCAAATTACGAGAAAAAGCCACAATTTCTTATTCTTAAGCAAGTTCTATTAGTTTTAATAATTTACTTAAGTATCGAAATAACATATGATTTATATTAATTCATGTTATTTTAGTAAAACTAAACTAAAGCTTTAATTTAGTTTTTAGTCAATTCCCAAAGATTTAGTTTTAGTTTTAGTTTAGTTAAAATCCATTTATTAGTAAAATTTTAGTTTTAGTTTTTTTTAGGTTGCAATTTTTAGTTTAGTTTTAGTTTATTCCAAAAAGTGAATTTAGTTTTAATTTTAGTTTTAGTTTTTAATTTTGCCCAGCATTGCTATGAATTAGGTCTTTATACTTTTTAGCATAACTATGATTTAGCGATGACTAAACTGAAAAAAAAAAACATCACAAAAAAGGGTCCACTGGCGGGGTGGCCACTTACGAAAAAGAAGACTGTATGTTATACAGTACATTACATAGGTTTGTCGGGTGGAACTAAAGCATATTTATGTTCCTGAATTTGAGCAGAAGGCTCTAAACAAATTTTTTTTTTTATCAATTAACCAATAATTTGATGAAGTCTGAACTCACAAAAGTCTCTGCACACATTATTTATCCGAACTTAAATAATATCAACTGATACCAAATTTTAATTCAATGTCTTAAAGATGCATGGTTATTTCTAATCACATCCCACAATCTATTTGACATTGAGAAAACTAGGTTTTTTATTGTTTTAGGAGTAATTTTCTCCCACTCTTCTTTGAGTAGAGTTTTTATTCTTTATTTTAAATTTGGCTTTCTGCCAACCCAATTCGTCCCACAAAGGCTTTATTGGGTTACGTTCAGGGGACAGGGAGGTGTTTTGAGTTGCGGTGGGGCTGTGTAGAGCACTCTGCTCCAGCATGTTTTTTTTCATAGTATCCCTACTCATTTATTATTTATGGCAAGAGTTCATTTATTTTGAACACATGTGCCATTGCCTCAGTTGACATATTACATGTAGTGATTATGTGTTTTGGTTACATATATTACATTGAGATATGAATTTTGATGATTATACCAAACTAATTTAAATTTTAAACATATAATTCATTTTTTAACTTAATTACAATAATACTCGAATAAGTGAATAATTGTGATAATAATAAACTATAATTAAATAGTATTAAAATAAAATTCTATTTCAACCAATGCTGCGGTTTGAGCCGGTAGGACATGCAAGTGCAGATATATTGAGATACACTCATTATTGTTGAAATCAAAACATAAATTCTAATTTTAATTTTCTACATCTATGTCTATACTTTTGATAAATTTTGAAAATTCTTTCTTATATTTATCAAATGGAATATTTGGTTGTTTTGGCCAATCCCCATCTTTTAATGTTATAGATTTTATTCATTTTAGTCTGTTTTTGTCAAATAGAGTAATGCGGCATGTTTGGGACCGTTATCCTGTTGGATAATAAACGCCCGTTGGAGATTAAACTTTGCTGCCAATTTGCTTTTAAAATTTCTATACAAATGTGCTGATCTATTACTCCAACTATAAATTGTAAGTTCCCAGCTTCTGAAGCACAATGCACCCCCAGACCAAGACACCTCTACATTCATACTACTGTCCCAATTAGGTTCCTTCTCAAGAGATCTTTTTTTTCCCCTTCAACTTCAACCCCCTTCTAACTGATCCACAAAGGTTTAATTTAGATTCATCTGTAAATAGGACACGTTCCTAGAACAATAATGGTTTATTAAAGTACTATTTAGCAAATTGAAGTCTCAGTAGCTGGTTAAGTGTCTTGCACCTAGGCTTATGTCCATTATAGGCAGCATTATTCAGAAACCTCCTTGGAAAAACCTTGATAATATAATCAGCCTGCACAATACCCGCTAATTCGGTTATATTATAATCTTTGCATGTTTCTGATTATTGTATATATATATATTGTTATAATTTTTAATTTAATTTATTAATAATTTATTTGATGGAAGTATAATGAAATTGGAATTTAATTTATTTACTTAAAATGGGTCGTATTGGGTTCTTATACAAATTTAGAGTTATTTATTTTAAATATATAATACGTGGTTAGTGATATAAATCTTACTACCACAAAATAATATAAAATTTATACAATGAACATAAATTACCTTACATCCACAGGCGTAGCTGAAGGTCCAATTAATATTCTCTTGATCTATCTTCAATTCAAAAACTTCTTTTGGCACAAACACTTTAGAATACTCTCCTAGCAAAAACAATTAGGATCTCTTTTTCTATTTCCCAAAAAACGAATGACGACCTGTCCAAGTGGAGACGCCTTCTTGATTTTAGATTGAGGAAATTTTTGTTCAGTTAGCATTTTATATTACTAAGAAGTAATAAGATATTTTGTGATACATTATTTAAATTAAACCCATTTATGTTGGAGATATCACTGCAATATATATATATATATATATATATATATATATATATATATATATATATATATATACATATATATTTATAGATATATGTAAATATGTATATAGCATGGGTGTATATAGGAAATAATTTCGGGGGGGGGGGGGCCGGGGATAAGTGATCTTATTTAATTTATTTTTAAGAGTTTTATGACACATTTTTACCATCAAATCATAATTTTTTTGGGAGGGGGGCTGCAGACCCCTCAGCCCTTAAATACATACACCCATGGTAAATAGTACTCCTAGATTTAGGTATTTAGTTTGGTTCAGCTGTAAGGTTAGTTCTAATATATGTTTAAAATGGAACTAATTTCTGTTTATAGTTACGCTTGTAAATATTCTAGCTTAGATTTAGATGATAGGTTTATATTTAGTTCCATCATATGTTAAAAACGGAACTAATACCTTACTTTTTGTGTGTGTATATGTATGAAAATATGTGTATTTGTATGTATATAAGGGTATGTGTGTGTGTATATGTATGAAAATATGTGTATTTGTATGTATACAAGGGTATGTTTGTGTGTATATGTATTTATATATATATATATATATATATATATATGTTTTTTGTAATGCGGCTTCATTCTCCAGCGGTCTTGCTCCTCCTTTCTTCACAATATTTCGCCGGATTCCTCTCCGGCTTCGTCTGGCAGTCACTCATCCTTGCTGGTTGGTAAGGGAATGAGCTCGTCAGCGGTTTGGGCCCTTCTTATCCTTCTTGGTCAGAGAAAGAAGTCGCATTCCAACAAACACATGTAATTCCCAGCGAAGTAGTTTAAAAGTATATATATATATATATAAGTTTATATATATATATATATATATATATATATATATATATATATAAAACTACACACACACAACCTATAACCCTTTTTGTATGACTTAAAGTGTGAAAATGTATGCATTTATGAATAATATGTATGTTTTGACGTACCGAACAACCGTAATAGAATGAGTTACTAGAGTACTAATGGCTACAGCAGCCGATGCACAAAAATTACATTTTAAATTTAATTTTCAAATAATCTATATCCGGTTTGGCACAGAATTAACACTGAGTTGTCAGGATTAGCTAGGGATGTAAGGGACAGAATGCAATCCATATAAATCACCTTAACTTTGAAAATTTCTCAGACTTTTGGCTTTTCAATATTTTGACTTTTAACACACTGGGGAAAAAAGTCAGGAAACACCTGCCGAAGTTTTACACTTATGCTCCTCCTTTCTAAAATAGGATATTTCCCATACTGAAACTACACTTACATTACACAACAAACATTAACCTTTCATTTTAACAAAATATAATATTCATTCATGGCATCATTAGTCAATAGTAAACGAAATAAACAAAAACTCATCCAAAAAAAAGTCTGGAAACAGTACTAACTTATAAATATAAATATTGTAAGAACATGTTTTATAGCAGTTAGAAGCTTTTGCATTTTTTTTATTTTTTTTATTTCAGAAACTTCTTACAAACACAATTTCATTGATCCAACCAGATTGGGCGTTACTTGTGCTGGAAGATTCTCCCATTATTCCAGAAAAGCTGTTTTTGGCCTTATTTGTTTATACCCGTTTGGCCCGTCCTCGTCTGTTGATTTCATCTCATGAATGTTCGATGGGATTAAGGTCTGGAGACTTAGGAAATGTCTTCAGTTGCCGGTCTGCATTGTATAACAGCCATTCCATTTTTTTCATAGCAGTGTGCTTCAAGTCATTTTCTTGCAGGAAGAAATGTGAACGATCCAGATCCAATTTATAGGCACTTCTGTTGCAAATCGTTTTTTATAATCTCAACTTAGATATGTTGGTCCTTAATACCATTTATAACATGTAAGATACCAACTCCTTTTGCACTTATACTGCACCAGACCATAATACCACCGCCTATATGTTTCAATGCCGGCCTCAGGTTTTTTGTTTCCAACACTTTTTTCACTTTCCCCACACTTTTTGTTAACCATCTGAACCGAAAATATAAAATTGACATTCTTCTGAGAAAATATCAGATTCGCAGAAAGATTGAGGCTTTTGTACATACTTTTTTAGAAATTCAAGGAGCCGATTACAATTTAATTTGCCAATGAATGGTTTCTTCCTGGGAATTTGGCCTCAAAAACCACTTTCCCGTAACTTGTTCCTTACAGTTTGGGGATTAACTGTTAAATCTAAGTTACCATACAAGTTCGTAGTAATTTTGGGAGATTTGGTGCGTGTTTGTCAAGAACAGTCTTTATAATTTCACGTTTGAAACTTATGTATTTTTGGTGGAGGCCCACTACGTTGTCTGCTGGATGCAGAGCCTAATTCTTTATATATTTTTATACTTGTACAAACTGTACCTGGACTTTCATTAACAGTTTTCAAATTCCTTCACATCTTTTCCTTAATTTTGTAAGTAATCAATTAACTCGCAAATGGCTTTCGCCACTTTTATCATGAAAGCTAAACACAGGCGGAAACGATTTCTATTCATAAGACTTTGTTTCTGACCTTTGTCTTTAAAGCCTGTAGCGAGTATAATTAGTTTTTAGTGTTGAAATGCTTTGAAAGCTTTATTTACCCAAGTGTTTCCAGACTTTTTTTGCATTAGGTGTGTATCTTTTTTATTTTAAAGTTTTCTTAATACTTTTGTTGATATGCATTCAATGATATATTATTATAAAATAAAAGTTTAAAGTATGCCTAGTAAAATTAGAATAGTTTCACTATGGAATATAAAATATTCTAGACAAGAGGAGTATAAATCTCAAAACATTGGTAAATGTTTCCAGACTTTTTTGCCCAGTGTATTTCTCCAAATAAATTAAAAAGATAATAAATTATATTATATTTAATTATTGTTTATTTAAATATATTAAATTATTTTACAAAAAGTGTGAATTTTATTTCCAATATCTTGTAGAATTCCTGATTTTTGCACAATGGGAAAACTTGCATGGGGGTATATATATATATATATATATATATATATATATATATATATATATATATATATATATATATATATATATATATGTTATGTTTCTGTGTGTGTTATCAGAAGTTTTATACTTTTTTATATAAACGTAATAAAATATAGAATATTTTATCACTCAAAACCCTACATAAAAAAGGTGGAATTCGCAAACATACAGAAGTACCGTTATTATTAACGTCATCATACCTTCCTAAAATGCCCTTATACTTTGGATTTTATTAAAAAATATTTCCATACACCAAAAATATATAAAGATGCTCCTGAAGATAAAGTCTATGCAAATGAGAGAGCTTTGCTAATCTTCAGAAGGATTTTATAACCTCCTTGGTAGGAAATACGGCCTTTCATCTTTTGAATACGAAAGAAGCAATTTAAACTTCGCCGGTCTTTGCATCTTTGTCCATTCTATAGAAGTTGAAATAGGCAGATTCAATAGGCATTCAAGCCGAAATCCTCTCACATTTCTATAATCGTCTTTGTGCTCTCAAGAAAATATGAAAGAGCTTTCAAATGGAATTGTTCTCTGTATCGCAACGAACTCTTTGAAGTCTTTCACGCTTTATGACGTTTAGGAGGAGTTATCGCACTGAAAATCCTGGCAAACAATCTTTCTAGTTTCTCCAGAATTCGATGCGTTTCCTCCTTCACTCCACTGGCCAGAAACCCGCTTATAACCTCTACCCCTAAATATGTTCAGATTTTCATACAATTATGCACCAAAATTCTTTGGTTTAAATGGGCAAGTTCTTTAACTAGTAGAATCCCTCCACCAGAACATTGTTTTTTTTTTGCGGGGTAATTTGCACGAAAAAATCTTATCACTTACTGTTTTCTGCTACTAGGCTTTGATGCACTTTTTTTATGATTATTTTTGACGTACGCGGTATCAATATCTATAACCGATTTTAATAAAAGTGGATAAAACTATAATTCCCTTTTGGTTATTTCGAATGGAGTAATATATATATATATATATATATATATATATATATATATATATATATATATATATGTATGGTTTATTTTTGAAGGAAGCCCCCACTCCTAAGAGATCGTTTCGCTTATTTTCAAGACACATCTTTCGTTGTAGTTGGGCTCGATGTATATAAAGTTTCGATGCAAAGAAACAAAAATTACATTCGGTATAGACGAATTAATAATTAATAACTTGGATCTGGCGTGACCCCCTCCCATCCAGATGTGCCGATTTTGCTATACCAGGGTGTCTACTACACGAAAAAGTCATGAAAATGTCACGAAATTGAAAAAAGGGCACGAAAAAGTCATGAATTTTGAAACCAAGTCACGAAATTTCAGTTCTTACCGGAGTGTAACGTAATCCCGGTACTTCGGCGCATTCGTAATTCCTGCCGTTTTTGTATTCATTTACAAATCAATTATTCATTTTTTAAATATATGCAGACTTAAATGTTGAAATTCTATAGACAGGGCCAATTTCAAGCCAATAGTTAAGGCTTTCTCATTTTGATTGAAATTATTTTCTTCTTAATGAGCATGAAATTGGCTTTTCAAATCGTTAAAATATCACGAAAAAGTCCCGAAATTGGCTTTCACAAATGTAGTAGACACCCTGTATACATGTGAATGTATACGAAGTTTAGCGGCGATAAAATAAAACTTGTGGCTGCTCCAGTAGTTAGGATCGATTAAGATTTGAAGATATTTTCAAACATTCTTTCATGATTGCAACCTTAAAAGGTCCATTGCTTCGAAGAGAGCTGTGTGACTTCTCCTAAAAGTCCTGCGTAACCCTCAGCTAGGTGGGCAGTTCTCATCCTGTTCACGGAGCATTTCCTTGAAATAATTTACAAAATAAACATGAACACATTCGCTTGTATGAAGGGCTGTCTCAATTATTATTATTTTTTTTCAAACCCCTAAGACTAATAGATCGTTTCAGTTTTTTTTACAACTTCTGGGAATAAAGCATCAGTTGATTATTTATTAATTTAGAAATTGAGTTCATAGGACACCCATTAAATCCAGAATTGGGGCCTATTATACCCAAAAAAGAATTTATATTGTATTGTTTTGAGAAATTTGTTCTATATATTTCTATCCTCCCAAAAATTTATATACGATACGAGTTATAGTCTGGCATTGTCCTAACTCTGTTGTACTTCTTGTGATGAAGCGAAACATTTTGTGACATTTTTGATATAGTCAATACGCTTATATCTATTCAAAAGCAAGATCATACCTATACTGAAATCTTGTGTATATTGAAGAGGTACAAGAAAGATAGAAAAAGGGAGACGGAAAAAAAGAACAGAAAGCACTATAAAAAAAAATAAATTCTCGTTTGGCAAATGTATTTTGGCCTAACAGGAGCCCAGGTGCTTTATGGTGACCAGATCCGCAACGTGGAGTCGTCGTGAGAACTCCAAGCCGGGACGTATATCACTCCGTTAGAAAAAAACGTCCTGACGTAATTCGGGTCCCAGGACATAGAAGGAGGGGTGGGGAAAAAGCTGTTCTCTGGATCATATGTGCGCAGTAGCTGTTGGCAGTCCGCCCAATCCCTTGACACGGATATAGGCTGTGCAGAATGTTTTAGTTCAAGAGCACCAGAACTAATATAAATTATTGTACCAATACTTTCATGGGTGAACGTTACTCGATTTTATCTTTTAGTTTCCTAGTTTTTTGGGCCGAGAATAGTAGGATCCACTCAGTCCAAAGGCCCACCCAGCCATTAATGAGTACCTTTGAAGAGGGAGAGCCGGAACATTTAGATATATATCACAGATGCCTAGTAATACTCACGGGCATATATAGAAAATAATTTCGACAACAATCTAGAACTTGGAATAGTTAGCTAATTAAAACGCTATTAAACCCAAAAGAAATTATTTGTTCGTAACTAGGAGATCTTATTTAATTTATTTTTTATAACACATTTTTACCGATTTCGGGAGGGGGGGCTGCAGCCCCCCTCATATACGCCCAAGGTAATACTGTTCAGGATGAACCGCACCGAGGCCTATAGTACATATTGTCCCACACGCATACGACCTTATAAATACGATTAACAATCATGTTCATTTCCAGTATTTATCGGAGTTTTTAGCACGTCTCTTCCTTTTTAACAGTTTTGAGACGCTAATGCGTCGACTCTATAAGCCAATCCAGAAATGCCGATGAAAAATATTTACCTGTTATAAATCAGGGATAAATCTTGTCGGATTATATAGACATTACATGTGTGCGGTATTCATTATTTATTTTTTTGTATTCATATTTTATTCTTATTAGAATTTAAAAACTCTGTCATTATTTTTCAATTCATGTTTTTATTTTTATAATCAGTTGTACCCAGTTCCTTCAGTTCCTGATTTCTCTCCCCCGCCCACCCTGGGCATCTCCTGGCTGAAGTGAAATTACAACCTTCACCAGGGCACTGAAGAAGGTTGTAGCCAAAAGTAACCTATGAAGTGCTGAGTGCCAAGTCTCTTCGTTTTCATTAAAATCAGAATACACACACAAACGAGTGTGAAATGTAGTTACATTCAAATGTAGTTTTATTAAGATAGCACGACGGAACCCTGATAAATTCTAACTTCGCATCAGCCACGGTCCCAGGATTTCCTCTCAATGGAAATATTAATGTGTTAAATGAGGTTTAATGTTTAAATAGTCTCATATTTTATTATTTGAAAAATAAAAGAGAATGAGTTTTAACGCGTTTCCATAGGAAGGAAACCAGCTTATGAGGTTGACCTCATGACGCAATCCGGAAGTGCTAGAAAATAATTTCACGTTTCAGAACCCATAGGCCACAAAAATAACGGTGGTTCAAATTTGTGTGTTTGTGTTTATATATATACATATATATATATATATATATATATATATATATATATATATATATATATATATGATTGATTTGTGAGACGGCTTCTCTCTCCAGCGGTGGTCTTCCTCTCCTTACTGCAATATTTCGTCGGGTTCATCTCCGACTTCTTCAGGCTGCTGTGTCGTCCTCGGTGGTTGTCAAGGGAATGATTTTTTCCCGGAATTACCCTCCTTTATAGCCCTGCTTCGTAGACTATGCGGGCCAATGGTGTAGGGGGTCCGTGGGCCAATAGGGCTCGAGGGCTGTCTTCGTCGTTCGTCCGTCGTCTGTAGTTCATCAGTGGTCCGTGTGGGGCGCTGGTCTTCAGTCCTTGTTATCCCCTCTGTCTTCTTAAGGATGGGCCGCCAAATGTCCGGGAGGATGAGGCCATCTTCCCTATTGAAGTTCACCGGATGCTTATATATTTCTATGGCTTCTCTAATAAGTCTCCTTGTCAAATTGGTCTCCTTGGATAGGGTCTTGGCTCGGTCGAATAATACTTGCTTGGGGCACTCTTCTCCGTGTGTTGCCACCGCAGAAGTTTTAGTGCGCCCCAGCCTGTAGTCAGCAGCGTGTTGTCCGATCCGGGTGGCCACCTTCTTACCTGTTTGGCCTACATACACCTTCCCACAGTCGCACGGTAGAAGGTAAACACCCTGGTCTTGTAACCGCTGCTTATCCTTACTCTTGCTGAGCCATTCCCCTAGCTTATTGAGCGGTTTAAAGGCGACTTCGGTGTTGTGACTTCTGAAGAGTCTGCCTAATTTCTCGCTCACGCCGTTGACATATGGCAGGGAGATTCTTTTCTTTTGTTCAGTTTCTGTCCGGTTGTTTTCTTGGTGTCGGGTTTTCACTTCTTTGATGATCCGGGCCAGTTTCTTGCGATCATAGCCGTTACTCACCAGATCTTTTGTGAGTTGTGCCAGTTCGTTTTCTAAGTGTGTCTGGTTACTGCACAAAGTCAGGGCTCTATGTGCCAGTGTCCTGATCACACTCATCTTGTGTGCCATGTGATGGTGTGAGTCCGAGTGGAGATAACGTCCTGTGGCCGTGGGCTTCCTGTAGACGGTGTGCTCCAGATCACCATTGTGTCCTTTTATAATCAGAAGGTCCAGAAAGGGCAACTTGCCATCTTTTTCTTCCTCTATGGTGAATTTGATGGCTGGGTGCATGTTGATGGCTCTGTGCAGTAACCAGACACACTTAGAAAACGAACTGGCACAACTCACAAAAGATCTGGTGAGTAACGGCTATGATCGCAAGAAACTGGCCCGGATCATCAAAGAAGTGAAAACCCGACACCAAGAAAACAACCGGACAGAAACTGAACAAAAGAAAAGAATCTCCCTGCCATATGTCAACGGCGGTGAGCGAGAAATTAGGCAGACTCTTCAGAAGTCACAACACCGAAGTCGCCTTTAAACCGCTCAATAAGCTAGGGGAATGGCTCAGCAAGAGTAAGGATAAGCAGCGGTTACAAGACCAGGGTGTTTACCTTCTACCGTGCGACTGTGGGAAGGTGTATGTAGGCCAAACAGGTAAGAAGGTGGCCACCCGGATCGGACAACACGCTGCTGACTACAGGCTGGGGCGCACTAAAACTTCTGCGGTGGCAACACACGGAGAAGAGTGCCCCAAGCAAGTATTATTCGACCGAGCCAAGACCCTAGCCAAGGAGACCAATTTGACAAGGAGACTTATTAGAGAAGCCATAGAAATATATAAGCATCCGGTGAACTACAATAGGGAAGATGGCCTCATCCTCCCGGACATTTGGCGGCCCATCCTTAAGAAGACAGAGGGGATAACAAGGACTGAAGACCAGCGCCCCACACGGACCACTGATGAACTACAGACGACGGACGAACGACGAAGACAGCCCTCGAGCCCTATTGGCCCACGGACCCCCTACACCATTGGCCCGCATAGTCTACGAAGCAGGGCTATAAAGGAGGGTAATTCCGGGAAAAAATCATTCGAACAACGCAACAACATTCCTCCATGAGCTCTTGTTCAGAACACATCGCCTGCTTACTTGGAACTTGTCTACCTCGTCACAGCTCTTGTGCATTCGCCGGCAGCTCTCCAGTGATCTCCAGTAGGACCAGCTACTCAAGAAGCTAGGCCCCGAGCACCCGCTCGGTCAGTAAGCTCGTAAGAGCAGAAGCGCCTGGTGTAGCAGCCAGGACCATCAGCAGTTGCAGAAGAAGAGAGTAAGGGGCACATCCAGGATCTCTAAGCAAGCCGTTGGGTCCGGACCCACAAGGGAATTGCTAAGGGGTTCTGCATTTCGGGGCTTTGCCCACCCGTCTGTCGGTCGGTTCAGGTACGACCGCAGGCGGCACCAGGGTACCCCCACTCTTACTACCCCCACTCTGACTCTCCCCTCTCTCTTTTACCCCCTCTTCACGCCACGCCCACCCCCCACCATGTATTCACATGAACACACTCCCCTCCACCAGACACGTACACTCACACCACCACCCACTACCAGCTCACATCTTACCCAAGAGACCCTCACTAAAGCCCTCTCTACCAGAACCTTCACCTCAGAAGAGATGGAACGTCTCTTCAGCATACTGGGCCCTGAGTCTCCTATGGAGCAGGGCGCCGATCTTGAAAATACTACAGACTTCCCTGGCCTCCCTCCGGCCTCTAAAAGGCCCATTGACACAAGCAGCTCCTCGGAGAGCGAACCCTTAACAGATAGCGAAATCTTCACGCTGGTTAAACCAAGTAAGGGCAGGAAGCACCGAAAGGTGGCGCCCAAAAATCCACCCACTAAAAATTCCCCAGCCCCGACCACCACACAGAACAGGTTTGAGCCCCTCAACAAAATTAGGCCACC
The DNA here is from genome assembly GCA_946811695.1 of Gonocerus acuteangulatus. NCBI lineage: Eukaryota > Metazoa > Arthropoda > Insecta > Hemiptera > Coreidae > Gonocerus > Gonocerus acuteangulatus. The sequence goes on from OX328127.1 coordinate 50,567,046, forward strand.
ACCAATCATACTACCACCACACTACACCGAGGTTAACAGCCTCGTACGCACACTAAACAATGCCGGAATATCCAAATACACAGTACAGAGATGTAAAGACGGAAACAAAATTTTTGCCCAGGACCTCACTACCTTTGAAACCATAAAAACTAAACTGACCACGAACAAGACACAGTTCTACTCCTTCACTCCTAAGGGCTCCCCAAAGAACCAAAACTTCGTGCTCCTCGGGCTGGACATCGACCACCCGCTAGAGAGCGTAAAACAACAGCTCAACACTGAACATCTCGTGTCAGTGAAGCGTATGAGCAAGACCCAGACAGACGGAACTAGGGTCCCCATCCCACCTATCATACTCACGTTCGACCACAAATTTAACCCCTCACACTTAAAATCGATCAAATCGATCGATCAAATAATTGTATATATAAAACCCTATAGGGGAGAAAACAGCATCTCCCAGTGTTTCCGGTGCCAGCGCTTCGGCCACACCAGAAACAACTGTAACTTGCGCGAACGTTGTGTCCGTTGCGGCAATTCACACGCGTCAAAAGACTGCGATCGAGCTAACAACTCACTGAAATGTCCTAACTGTCAGGAAGAGCACCCCGCCTCTTACAGGCAATGCCCAACCCGGCTCAACCTTCTCGAGAAGAGCCGGAAAGCCCGACAAACAACTGTAGCCCCCCCGGCAAACAGCACACCCACACGTACATATAGAACAGTCGACCCAACATTCAGCTACTCTAATGCCTTCACTGGCCACACTACACAGCTTCCCCCTCCACCACCACCACCGACACAACCACTTCCCCAACGCACACAAAACACCAGACCAGCTCTACTTCCCACCCCACCTACACCACCTATCTACCAAATACCAACACCTATCGCACCACAACAACATACCAGTGACAGTACACCCGCATGGGTCGAACGACTGACAAACACCATGACTGACATGATGTCAATGATACGAACATTAGTAGAACTTATGACAAAACTGATAACAAAATGACCAGACACACTATACTCAATTTAAACACGAACGGACTAACTCCAAAACTACAAGACGTGGACTTACTTCTACGACAAATACAGCCCACTGTATTCATACTAACCGACACACGACTGACCAGAGGTAGTTACGCACATTTCCAGGGCTATACACTTCTCCGGCACGACATGGACAATACACTAGCCGGTGGAGTCGCCATCGGCCTTCGACACGGTACACGCTTTCAACGGATAGACCCTATCATAGACCCAGACGAATACAATTTTGTTCTGACAATTATAGTAAAACTGAACAAGACGTACAAACTGACCGCATACTATCGGAGACCGAGAGGACGACTTTCACGACTGGGACTTCTCCTTTCGGAAACTTCGACAGACAGACGACACATACTCATAGGTGACCTGAACGCTAGACACACTGCCTGGCATAATACGAGAAATAACCCCGCAGGGACTAAGCTGACTAAATACCCCCTGACAGTCATACACCCAGGCACACACACATTCAGACACTTCGCAGATCCCAGCATGACTTCAACGATTGACTTGCTAGTTACGCGACAACCACACGTAATAACCGCGTGCACTGCACTCGATTTTATCACATCAGACCACAGGCCGGTCTTATACGAACTACACGGACACATCCCCATACCCACAGCCACAAACTACCACTACAGTAAGGCAGACTGGCACAAATACAAACACCTCATACACGAACACACCCCCCCTATCACACCCATACATGACACACAAATTCTCGACGAGGCCATTAAACAATTCACAGACACAATCACCTTCGCGGCCGACTCGAGCATTCCTAAGTTCGCGCCAGCACCTCCAAATCTTAGGAAACCACCGCAACACATTCTCACACTCATCAAACAACGAAACAATATCAAAAACATTTGGTACAGAACACGAGACAGACACTACAAAACTGCACTAAATTCACTCACTACACAAATACGCACTCTCATGTCACAATGGAAGACGTCCATGTGGCATGAGAAACTCAGGCAGACACATGGTGACTATAGGCAATTCTGGAGGCTCATACGAACACGCACGCATAAGACTAACACAGTAAAAATACACAGACAAGATACTCTACTAGACGAAAAAGACCAGGCGGACATACTCGCTACCTACTACTCACATGACGCTCAGACTCGCAACAAAGACCTTACACCTGAATACAGACTCACACTACAAGACAATTACATGTACGTCTCACCAAAACAACTGACAGCCATACTCAGACAGACACGAGGGAATAAATCCCCAGGACATGACAGACTTCAGTACATACTACTCAAACAGTTACCGAGAAAAGGACTACACTATCTCGTACACATATATAACACATGCCTCCGCCTCAGACACTTCCCCGAACACTGGAGACACGCTATAATCACACCACTACTCAAACCCAACAAAAAGGGCGACACACCTGAACACTACAGACCAATTAGCCTACTGCCTCATTTATCAAAAGTATATGAAAAGATAATACTGAGATATCTTAAAGACTTTTGCGCAGAGGAGGATATTATCCCTGCTGAGCAGTTCGGCTTCCGCCCTGCACACAGTTCAGAACACCAGCTAGTAAGGCTCCAATCACATATCACAAACAACATGCTCATGAACCGGACTACAGCACTCATATCGATTGACTGTACGAAAGCTTTTGACTCTGTTTCACATAATATACTCATGCAGCAACTCAGAACTTACGAATGTCCAGAACAACTCTATAACATAATACACTCTTTTCTATACGGACGCACTATGACGGTTAGGGTAGGGGCAAGCCTCTCCAGCACACACCCAATCCCCTGCGGTGTACCACAGGGGTCAGTACTCGCACCAACACTCTTTTCCATTTACACATCAGAAATCGTCGGTGAACAGTACCCAGACACAAAAATAGCCGCATACGCCGACGATATCGCGATATACAGCACATCCATGTCACATTCAAAGGCATTAAAACAAGCTGAAGAGGTTTGCGCAGACGTAGTAGACGAACTGCGACGAATACACATCACAGTAAACCCGACCAAGACAGACGCACTACTCTTCGCCTTTCATGGCAACTCAACACGAGCACGCCCCAAGTATTTCACGGTTAGAAACAAAAGAAACAAGTTAAAAAGACATATCAATTACTTGGGGATACACTTAGGAACACACCTCAGTTTTCACACACACTTTACCAAGAAGCTAAAGCTTGTCAGGACGAAAGCCCGCTCTCTTGGATATTTACTCAATTCACCAAACCTCTCACTCAGACTGAAGCTACTCATATACAAAGGAGTCCTACGACCGGCACTACTTTACGGCACACCACTCTTTCGGTTTCTGAACCCCACCATACTCAGAACACTACAATCTTTTCAGAACCGAATACTCAAAACAGTCACACGGAGCACCTCACACAATAAACTCAAAGCCCCCGACTTACACACACTTTTAGAACTCCCTACAGTTTCAGAATTCATAAATCGACGTCACATCAAATTCTTTGACGGACTTAAGTACCATGACAATCCACTCTTTAACGACATCACACCACCTGGACGACCAGGACGCTGGCAAGGACCAACAGAGTTCACACGACGACTAGTAGACGTACTAGAACACAACACATTTCCAACAAACACAAGTTACACTGACACTTGACACGTAAGACAGTATAACTGACCTTCTTCCCCTTTCTTCTTTCTTCTACTCTCCGACTATCTTTCGTTTTACCTCCTCCTCTATCGCTGTGCCCCACACAGCACATTACACATACCTCCCTTTGGGAATCCTACACCTTTTTCTCCTTTACTTACCGCCTTCAAGTGCATTAATGCAGAATAAGGACACCTCCTCCCTCATCCTCCCTCTACCTGTGGCCCTTACGCCCGCCTGTGTCGTTCGAGGTCCTTAGTTTTTCTTTGCATTCCTGCACGTTTTTCTTTCACTTTCGTTTTCATCATGCCCTTCCTTGCATGCTTTTTATTTCTCTTTTATCTAAAGTGGGGTTTAGGAAAAAAAAAAAAAAAAAAAAAAAAAAAATCATTCCCTTGACAACCACCGAGGACGACACAGCAGCCTGAAGAAGTCGGAGATGAACCCGACGAAATATTGCAGTAAGGAGAGGAAGACCACCGCTGGAGAGAGAAGCCGTCTCACAAATCAATCATTTCAACCCCAGCGAAGTAACTTAAAACAAACCATATATATATATATACACGGAGTAGCCTCGCATGCAACGGGACTGAGGTATCTGGAACCCTAAATTGGTAGTCTACCCACCTTTTAATAATAAAAAAGAATTTTTGATAATTAATTTACTTAAAAAAATCGCCCTGCCAAATAATAGACGGGCTGGCCGCTGTACAAGTAGTTCCAGCGTTTGCTCACAGATAACAGTTAGAATACTTCTCTCTTCTGACACTGTGCGCGGACGTAAAAAATATTGATTGTAGAAAAGTAACCGGTTCATAAAAGATTAAATTTTACATCTTACAGCCGTCTCTAGGACATTGATAAAGTAGGGCGGGACACCGGGACAAGCGCATATACCCGGACGGATGGCAAGCCTAAGTATAAGCATATATAGGTATGTACAGATTCGTCATAACGTGTGAATTTGTAGACGTGAATAGCCTACTCTTAGGCAACAAAATGCAGCTTCTTTTGTATAAGTTTGTCTGTAAGTGGGACTCGATGATATACAAACGCTGTACTCGTCTGTAATTGAAAGAAAGTGTTTTATTCTGCAATGTCACTTTTTTTTCTAATAAAACTTGTACTTTCGCTGCATCGATGCATTTAGAGTATCGAGAGGAGAAAGGGGAAAGGCAGAAAAGTGCTACAGAAGGCACGGGCTTAAGAACAGGTTTTGCAGCCTGGGCTAAGATATATTCCAGTTCTTCATTACTTCAACCGGCTATTATTAAGTATCTTCAAGTCCATGCGCCATACTAACTCAAATAGGGTCATTCCATATCAAGTGATCCACAGTTTTCCCCTCATATTTTTCGATTTTTTAGCACTTCCCTCCGAAGGAAAGTAGCTACTGAGGTTGGACTCATGACGGAATGTTTGAAAAATTTCTTCAAATCTTTATCGATCCTACCTAGTAGACACCAAAAATGACCCCCGTTAAAATTTATATATATATGTCTGTTAACACGATAGCGGCCAGAGTTTTTGTTTTTTTCGTCACGAAACTTGGTATATAACATTCAATTAGCAAACGATTGAATGAGTTCGTTAACCACCAAAGTCGGTCCACCGGAAGGAGGGGTTTACCCCGAACCCAAAACACTAATTAGACTATGTCAGCCGTAATATTTGTTATATTTCAACGAAACTTAGTATTCGTAGTGGTAATATAGAGAGAAAAGTGAGATATAAAAATTAACTAAATCGGTTTATTAGAAGGGGGGGGGGGGGGTTTACTCCGGACCCACAATACCAATTCGCCACTACCAGCCGTGATTTTTGGTATATTTCGACGAAACTCGGTATTCGTAGTGGTAATCCACAGGTAAATATGTGTTGTAAAAATAAACTAAATCGGTTCATTAGGAGGGGGGGGGGTTACTCCGGACCCACAATACCAATTCGCCACTACCAGCCGTGATTTTTGGTATATTTCGACGACACTCGGTATTCTTAGTGGTAATCTACAGGTAAATATGTGTTGTAAAAATAAACTAAATCGGTTCATTAGAAGGGGGGGTTTACTCCGGACCCAAATTCCTAATATACCGGTCGTAACCTCATACCGGTCGTAACCTCATACCGGTCGTAATTTCTGCTGTATTGTAACGAAACGCCGTATAAGTCGTGGGTAACTCATGAGAAAGAAGTTTTGTAAAAATGAGCTTTATCGGTCAATCGGAAAGCGGGGGTTTAATTTGTAATATATTTCAATAGAAAAGCCCGCCAGACGTAGGTTCACAAAGCCGCCGCAAGGAGTGCTTTCTACCACTAGAGTGACTATCCTGTTTCTGCGTTAGATCAAAATACGATAATATGAGGTTTTTTGTATTTATTACGTAGTGTAATAGGTACCATGTGTAAACATAACTCTGGAAGCAAATTAATAATTGATCAGTTACACATTAGAAATTTAAAAGAGAACTATTCATGTTTTTATTTTATTTATGTAGGATATTTTAAGCAAATTGTTCTGGAAAGCAGTCTACACTACCCAAATTCTGAGGAAAGTGCTTAGTTATGCAGCTCCTGCGTGACGGACTTTTTTAAATTTTGCTCATCAATAGTACCCCATAGGTAAGACAATTAAAAATCCAAATTTTTAGAAATTTATCTTTATTAGTTTTCGAGTTATGAATGTTTACGTTTTTTAAAAAAGCACATTTTAGGACCGACACTTGATCATAAAATGTATCATAACTCCTAAACAAAATGAGCTAGAGAGGTGTGGTAAAAAGCATTCGTTAGTGTATTAAATGCTGATTAAAATTATATATATCTTGACTTATTTATGAAAATTGAAATTTTAAGATAATTTTTAAAACTCTAAAATTTAAATTTCTCTTAAAACGTATGTTTAAAATTATTCAAAAAATTTTTAATTTTTCTTTGATATTTTATCTCAGTTTTGTGTAAATTTAAAGTTGGGATCTCAATGGGATCATATTTATTTTAATTATTAACTTTATGTTGGTACATAAAAAATTGAAATTTTTAGAAAAAGAAATGAAATCCATCTAACATACACAGAGTGTCTCCCCCCCCCCAAAAAACGGCCTAACTTTGGGAATCGATGCAGAATGAAAAAAGAAAGAAAAAAAGTCCTTTGGCATATATCTCGATTTACTTCCTTTCCGAGAAAAACTTAAAAAACTAAAACACAATTGTGAAAAGGCACCATTTCATAATTCCTAAATAAAAATCATTAAAAGTACGTTTCATCTTTCACTCCATCAACCCACACACCTACCCCCCCCCCAAAAAAAAACAACAACAAAATTTCTTGCTCGAAAAAATTTACTGACACCATGTAAAGCGGTAAGTTCAACATAATTTAAAATATCTACTTTCCTTCTGAGGAAAGTGCTAAAACACAAAACAAAAAAAACTTTAAATTCTTAATAAAAATAAATGTTCAGTTCTTAAAATATTTTAAATTTAACTCGGGACGCATACATAATTATAAAATAACAATTTCTTCTTCTAATAATTCTAAATAATCAATTTACAAACTGTTCAAAGATTTGTCCCCTTACAGCAATACAGGCATCACAACGCACATTGACAGACTGGATGGCATTTGTGCTTTGCTCTGCTGTAATCTGTTCCCAGGCCCATCTGATGCGACGGATGAGGTGATCCCTTGAGCCAATGGGCTCCCTGTAGACCAAATCTTTAATGTGTCCCCATTCGAAGAAATCCAGGGGCGTGAGATCTGAAGATCGAGCCGGCCAAGATACCGGCCCACGACGTCCTGTCCAACACCATGGATAGTTAATGCCCAACCAATTTCAGACGGCCCTCCCGTAGTGAGCTGGACAACCGTCCACTTGGAACCAGCTTCCCAATCTCTGTGCCAAAAGGATCTCCTCCAAGAATGACGACAGTTTATTATAGAGGAATGCGTCGAAAGACTCTGCGTCAAGTCGAGGGGTCAAAAAATGCGGACCTAATATTTCATTATTACACACAAAATCAGAGGCATATTCACTACTATGAAGATGGAGATAGTTAGCCGTTGCAGAGATACGAAGACAAGGTATAGTTGGGATTCGGCTAGCCGAATCCCAACTATACCTTGTCTTCGTATTCACTACTATGTTTGGGGGGGGGGTGTTAAAGGAGGTGGTGTTGAAAGAGTGAGTGGAGGGGTGGGTTTGATACATGTACTTTAAAAAAAATTGATCTCCCTTTTAATAGACGTATTTTTCATAATTTCTTTTAGTTTTTTCCCGTTTTTCTCGGACACTTTGAGATGTATGCCAAAGGACTTTTTTTCTTCGTTTTTTTTTGTCTTGTGTCTATATTAGATGAATTTCATTTCATTTTCTGAAAATTTTTAATTTGTTGACGTACCAACGAGATACCTTTGATTAAGTTATTAATTAAAATAAATATGATCCCATTGAGATCCCAACTTGAAATTTACACAAAACTGAGATAAAATATCAAAGAAAAATTACAATTTTTTTGAAAATTTTTAAATATACGTTTTAAGAGAAATTTAAATTTTAAAGTTTTAAAAATTATCTTAAAATTTCAATTTTCATAAATAGGTCATGATATATAGCATTTTAATCAGTATTTAATACACTAACGAATCCTTTTTACCCCACCTCTCTAGCTCATTCCGTTTGGGAGTTATGGTACATTGTATGATCAAGTGTCTGTCCTAAAATGTGCTTTTTTTAAAAAACTTAAACTTTCATAACTCGGAAACTAATAAAGATAAAATTCTACAAATTTGGAGTTTTAATTATCTTATGGGGTACTATTGATGAGTCAAATTTTTAAAAAATCAAAAAATATGAGGGAAATGTTTTTTTTGTTTTTGGATCACTTGATATGGAATGACCCAATAGGAATCTATTGTGTTTGGTCTTTTACCTATATGTAATTTTTTTTTTACAATTAATAAAGTTAACGTTGTATACAGTTTGTGGCATAATGAATGGATAATATGTACCTGCGGGTAGAGGACGTTGTGGTGGTTCAGAAAAATATTTTTATATTTAGTAAAAGTCCTTCGGTTTTCGACATTTTCGAAAATTCAAAAAAAATACGCAGTTTGCCGCTCGTTTTGAGTTACGACTAAGTTAAAGATTATGGACTTTATAGCTAAAGATTAAAGTAGGTTTGATTATGTACGCTGCTAAGTTAAAAATATTAGCTCGAACTTCCTCGAGAAAAGAAATAATATACAATGTGCATCAGAATAATAAGCCGAAGTCAATTACTCTGGTCTGGAAAATTCAACTTTTTATCAGTGTCTCCAATAATTATTGGAACCTGGAGGAGTTACGTCATTGCATGACAGTAATTGTCGTAAGGCTGGAATCTGGAGAAAGTAGATATCTCTTTTGCTTCTTATGTATCCAACTAAAATTTGTTAACATTTTTTCATGATTGTCTTAATGGTTTTTACATTAAGATTCAATAACTAGTGAATGTGAGGATAAGAGGTTGCTATAGGGCCTACATCAAAATGATTGATTTTTACACCTCATGGTTCTGTTATTTTTTAGACTTGTTCACTTGTATTAATTTTCAATAATCATCCTTCTCTTCGAAGTTGGATTTCTATTGCATCTTCGAACAATTATTCATAATCGCCAGTTCTGCTTTAAAAGCCAGTTAACAAGGAGTGAAGAGTTCCACTTCATATTTATAACAAGTATAAATACAAGCCCCTCCCTTAGAATAATTTTTTTTTTTTTTTTTTTTTTTTTTTTTTTTTTTTTTTTTTTTTACGGCGCATCGACAATTCTTGGCCATTAGCGCCGACATCCACCTTAGAATAAATCTGCAAAATTGCCGTCCACTTTGAGATAATATATATATTTTAATTATATGAGGTGAGCTGGACGAAGCGTGGGCGGTATGTAAATCCCCATAGGTGAGACCAATGTAAACATTTGCCCATATCTCTGGGCGGGTATGTTTACCTTAGTCAGGTATAGCCAGGAATATACCGGAGTCATCGCTCCGTCAACCCACCACCATGGGCTTTGTGTACAAGCTCTCTCTAAGTCAACAGGATGTCGGATAGTGGGAGCCGCGGTGGGAGTTCTTGCTTGTCTTAGGACAACTTCTTCCTACATAAGACCTCTCTGGTTTTGTCAGAACCAAAATATTAGAAAAATTAAATAAATCTTTTTAAAGCTGAAACAGAATGCGTGGGGATATTTGAAATTCGGTAAGTTCTAAATCAAACAGGGTAAGTTCAAAATCAACTTTTCAGAGCAGCTCTTTTACGGGGAATTAACAGAGAAACCCCGCAATTATAAGAGATGAAACGATACCCTCACCTTTGCCAATTTTTCGACTTACCAATTTATTCCCTGTGGCCATCGAATTATTCACTAATTATTGATTATCCTCTAATCGCAGCATTTACAAAATTAATTAAAGGTTTTTCGTTTGGTGATGTTTTGAATAAGTTTAACACCATTAAAATTAAATAAGTAATTAACGGGAGATTACAAGCGACAAAGATTTCTTGAAAGCCCGACTCGAAGAAACTATGTCCTTTTAGCCTGATTCCATATAGTACTAATTGATCTTAATACTTCGCTCTCTTATATTATTAACAAGTAGAATAATAAATTTAAAAAAAGTGTAGTTGAACGAATAATTTATAGATAGTTTAATGAAACGTAGAGTTTAATGTATATTTATAAAATTAATAGTGTAGATGGAGATAGTTAGCCGCTGCAGAGATACGAAGACAGGTATAGTTGGGATTCGGCTAGTAGAAAAACGTCAGTCTTTCAAAAAGAAATCTGTATTTGGACGTTTCGACTGCACAATGGCAGCCTTCTTCAGCTAAAAAATATATACAACTTATAAGTGAAGAAAATATATATGTACAACTAGTAAGTAAAAGACAGGCAGAAATGAGCGGAGTATATATATCAATACAATAAATTTTAACCAATCTTATTTTTAAAACAATGAAAATATGGTAGTTGGAAAGTGAACAGCATGTAGAAAGTGTTAGTAAAACAGTACAAAAAATTAAACAGTAAAAACAACGAACATTTTTTATGTAGTGAAAAACAAAATCTATTTTATAAGTGAATACAATTTATAACAATTAATATATAGATACATACCACTAGAGAATGCCTAGGGGGGAGGGAGGAAGACCTCGAGGACAACTTAGGTAACCATGGTTGGAAGTATGAGGTTTTTTTTTTTTTTTTTTTTTTTTTTTTTTTTTTTTTTTTTTTTTTTTTTTTTTTTTTTTTTTCCCACCCTCCAAATTTATTTCTATGTACATAAAGAACCCCAGGCCCAACGGATTGGAACCTAGGGCTGGACTTAAAACTACACCTTATGCTACGCTTACGTACTAGAAGGGACTGTGACAATTTACAAATGGGAGACTTAAGCCTACTTAGTCTAAGGAACTAAATCTAGGGGGGTTCAGGGTTGTCTAGGGAGGGACTAGTCAAGGATGTATCTTAACCTAACTTAATACTAACTTACAACTAACTTAATCTAATAGAGGGACAGCAACTACACAGGGGGTTTTATAGTTATGAAAGGGGGTGGGGATGAGGCGGTAAGTCGGTGAAGATGAAAGAGGTACAATTGCTGGGTTGTAAAGGGGGTTGTAAAAGGTGTTAAGAGTTTTGGGACACACAAGTAGAAAAATTGTCTGGAGCCTGGGAACAAAGATAAAAAGGAGGTCAGGACAATTTATGGAAGACGGAGGAGTAAGCAGGGGAGATGTTTTGTTTGTCGGTTTTGTAATTTTTTGTTTTTCACTACATAAAAAAATGTTCGTTGTTTTTACTGTTTAATTTTTTGTACTGTTTTACTAACACTTTCTACATGCTGTTTACTTTCCAACTACCGTATTTTCATTGTTTTAAAAATAAGATTGGTTAAAATTTATTGTATTGATATATATACTCCGCTCATTTCTGCCTGTCTTTTACTTACTAGTTGTACATATATATTTTCTTCACTTATAAGTTGTATATATTTTTTAGCTGAAGAAGGCTGCCATTGTGCAGTCGAAACGTCCAAATACAGATTTCTTTTTGAAAGTCTGACGTTTTTCTCCTAGCCGAATCCCAACTATACCTGTCTTCGTTTATAAAATTAAATTGCTAAATAAGAAATATTTCAAAAGACTCTACAATTATCGGAGCAGAGATGATAAGAGAAATTCTTTATTTATATAAAAAATAAACTATGCTGCCCAAATGTTTTGGGATGCTATAAACACAGCGTACTTATCAATCTTTCGAAAATTCATTCCAATTGGTTAAAAAGGTTATTGTATTAATTTGGAAAAATAAATTTTGAAGATATGTTTTAAATAAGTAATTTTAATATTAAACGAATTTTGATAAATTTTTAAATGTAAAGAATTATAATGACAAGTTTGGCCAAATTAGGTGAAATTATTTTCGAAAGATTGACAAGCAGCTGGTTAGCTCCCGTATATGTGATTGTGGATTATCCCCAGGGAATCTATCAAAATAGATTCCGCGTGGATAGATAGTTCCTTCGGGTCCACGCCTAAATCTTGCAGGAAGTTCTGCGTCTGTTTTGGAATCGCCCCTCTTGCTCCAAACCATAGGCCTTGGACTATATATTTTCTTGGCCCGATTTTTTCCTGATAGAATTGTATACACTTGGTATAGATTCCTCTTTTAGCACTTTCCTCCGAAGGAAAGTAGCTATTGAGGTTGGACTCATGACGGAATTTTTGAAAAATTTCTTCAAATCTTTATCGATCCTACCTAGTAGACACCGAAAATGACCCCTGTTAAAATTTATATATATCTATATATATATATATATATATGCATATATATATATGTGTCTGTTAACACGATAGCGGCCAGAGTTTTTGTTTTTTCGTCACGAAACTTGGTATATAGCATTCAATTAGCAAACGATTGAACGAGTTCGTTAACCACCAAAATCGGTCCACCGGAAGGGGGGGTTTACCCCGAACCCAAAACACTAATTTGACCATTTCAGCCGTAATATTTGTTATATTTTAACGAAACTTGGTATTCGTACTGGTAATATAGAGAGAAAAGTGAGATATAAAAATAAACTAAATCCGTTCATAAGGAGGGGGGGTTTACTCCGGTCCGACAATACCAATTCGCCACTACCAGCCGTGATTTTAGGTATATTTCGACGATACGCGGTATTCATAGTGGTAATCTACAGGTAAATATGTGTTGTAAAAATAAACTAAATCGGTTCATTAGGAGGGGGGGTTTACTCCAGACCCACAATACCAATTCGCCACTACCAACCGTGATTTTTGGTATATTTCGACGAAACTCGGTATTCGTAGTGGTAATCTACAGGTAAATATGTGTTGTAAAAATAAACTAAATCGGTTCATTAGGAGGGGGGGGGGGGGTTTACTCCGGACCCAAATTACTAATATACTCATACTGGTCGTAATTTCTGCTGTATTGTAACGAAACGCGGTATATGTCGTGGGTAACTCATGAGAAAGAAGTGTTGTAAAAATGAGCTGAATCGGTCAATCAGAAAGGGGGGTTTACTTTGTAATATATTTCAATAGAAAAGCCAGCCAGACATAGGTTCACAAAGGCGCCGCAAGGAGCGCTAGAGGGACTGTATCCGGTTCCTGCGTTAGATCAAAATACGATAATATGAGGATTTTGTATTTATTACGTAGTGTAATAGGTACCATGTGTAAACATAACTCTGGAAGCAAATTAATAATTTATCAGTTACACATTACAAAATTAAAAGAGAACTATTGATGTTTTTATTTTATTTATGTAGGATATTTTAAGCAAATTGTTCTGGAAAGCAATCTACACTACCCAAATTCTGAGGAAAGTGCTTAGTTATGCAGCTCCTGCGTGACGGACTTTTTTCTAAATTAATTTCTTCCGCTTGGTGAGGATCGTTCGTCTCGTACCGGACTGTAGGGTCGATAATGTACGCTTCTTTCGATTTATCCTTAAAAGCAATTATGTCAGCATATTTAGGACATCCGTCATCATCGACGCCATAAACCTCTTTAAGGCATATAAATTCATTGTATTGAAGAAGAGTAATAATTTTATGCTTGACATTATGATGTCTCCGTGTGACCAGGAGCATATTCATTGGACACTTCCCAAGCACGTGTGCTGGAGTTTCGGTCTCTCTACCGCATCTTCGGCAGAGGGGTCCAACGTTTGATGTTCCTGAAACACAGGGTACACCTCTTAATGGCGCGTAGTTAGTGTTCAGTTTCAGAGCATTCGTCCATTCGGAGCATGATAAAACAGATTTATTGTAAATAAATTTGTTACTTTTTGGACAATCTCTGAAATGTTCAACTCCTATACCTTGCCACTTCGAGTGCGACCATTCTTCAAAAGCTTTTTCTCGAAGGTTACGTCTGATCTTCTTAATGTTGTGATCTTCATTAAGCTGGACTATGTTAATGTTCAGTCTATTGGCACATTCTGTCGATTCTTGAGAGTAGCTGAACATTGGCTGGAACTGGTCATCGGACACTCGATCTAGCTTTTGTGCGATGGACCAATGTTGTAGCGGTGCCTCCCAAAGACACCGTAACAACCCCAGGCCTCGGTAGCGTCGTGGAGCGTAAAACATTGCGCTACAAGATCCTACAAGTATTCGCAGGCAGACCTAACATCGCCTTTACACTCCGCCTTATTATTATGTCCACTCCTTCCAGAAATGAAGGGGCTCATTTTGATTAGAGGTGTTTAGTTATAAATAGTAATATTTAACATTAATTGTAATAAACCAGACTTTTAATGCTGAAATTTACTGTATTTTTGGTCTCGGTTTCTCATAAATATCTCAAAGTAATTATGATTATTATTAGTTTCGCTAGGATTAAACTGTTTGTAAATCAGTCGGAGCACAAATCATCAGATGAAGATTATGTATATTTTTAATTTAAAAAATAAATATTTTTAAGATATTGATCAGAATGGTGAGGGAACTTTAGTTTCTTTTTAGTTACCAATTAATATTGGTTAGTATAAATATTGATTAGAAAAAAATGGCGGAGTACAATTCTTAATCGAATCAACAGACCAGATCATATATTATAGGGCGGAATAATGACGTTAGATAAAAAATCTAGGGGAGACATTATTGGCTGTTTATGACATAAATCAAAGGCAATTATCATGGCAGAAATATATGCTGCCGGTTTGGTATCGGCGGTAGGATCTCAACGGCCTAACTAGTTTTTTATGTTGCCTACTTTTCTTGGCTCATCACCGAAACCTCCTTATCATCTTCTTATTTCACCTGTCCCTTGGAGATGGATAAACTGATAGTGTAAAACAGCTTTATTAATTCTGTTGAACCGCATCGTGCTTATTTTGTATTCATACTAAATTGTGCGTAAAGGAGAAATCAAATGGTTCAGCATTGGGTCTCATGATGAACTCGGTTGGTATTCAAATGATTTTTTAAAAACGAATTCCGGATTCCTCAAGTTTTTTTGTCTTGTTTTTTTTTTTTTTTTAAATTTGTTTACTCGGACCGCAGCTGCTTTAAGGTAAGACTAACGCTTTTTTTCAGTTGGAGTTTAGATGAGATTGGTAATAGACCTCTGCTTTCATTTTAATTTTTAAGTCACACATGTCGGAACTACATCATGTTAACATATTCCTAGTCTGATTAGTAAAACTTAATGGAAACACTTAATATTTTCGTCTCAAACATATTGCTTTTTTTGCTGGATATTTACAATCTATTTATACATTAATTAACAGATTTCTAGATATTAAAGTAGAAGAGAAGTTCAAAACTTCATTTCAGTTGACAGGATCTATTTCTTTAACCAGCATAATCTGCCAAACGTTTTTCGATCGAAAAAAATTACCTACTGATAACAACGATTTTTTCTTCACACAATGCGCTGCAGCCCCCCTCAAAATCGGTAAAAATGTATCCTTAAAAATACACAGAGAAAATAGTTTTTATTTGGTGTAATAGCGTTTCAATTGGCTAACTATTCCAAGTTCTAGATTATTAGTATTCCATTCCACCCAAATGTTCTGTGCCACCCCCCTCCCCCCCGAAATTCTTCCAGCCCCTCCCGAAATTATTTTCTATATACGCCCATGGTTCACACAGACGGAAGGTTGACAAATAAAATACCTGAATTCATAAAATGTCCGACTCAAATGTCACCTTAGCCCGTTTCCGTTCATATCCTAGTTACATTACTAAAGAGATAGAAGCAGTTATTTGTAAGTTTTAATCTATCGTGAAAAATATATTTTGGGTACCACAATAGGGAACTAATAGTATCCTCTGAGAAAACACTATTACCATGTTCTTACCTGATTTTACTAAAATAGTTATATTATTGTTAAATGCACTTTAAACAAATAAAAATTAAAAAGTGAGGCAAACAGTGGCAACCCCCCCCCCGTTCAAAAGAACAAAATTAACAATTTCGAGGTTGTCAGAATGACATCGCCCCATCGAAAATTGCGTCACAACCTCCAGAGAATTTAGTAACCATTTATTAGAGTACTTCAATAACCAAGTTCCATTTAAATGTCTCCTTATTTTCACGAGGAGAAGGTAGCGTAGTGAAGGTCCTTCGATTGAGAGTACATATTCCAATATCTTTTTATTTCAATGTTAACGTCCACTTCTAAATAACACAGATTTTTAGGACGGGTTATCTACAGGTGATCACCCTTTTCTAAACAGGATAGCGGTGGTTGTTTTCTTCTTTCCAAACCTTACCAGCCCTATATATTCCAATAAAGAAGAACATTTAGAAAAGTTTAACAATCTTTTTATTTGGCCACATGATATACTTTAGACAACAAAATTATATTCATGTGATATAAGATTTTATAATTTTTATACGGTAGGTAACTCAAAAGCCAATAATGGAGGAGGATAAAATAGAAAATTGGGAAAAATTTTTACAAAATGCTGCTACTACCTTCTCAGAGAAATACAGACAAAACTTCCAATCTTCTCTTAAAGTATCAGATTTCATATTCGTTAGAACCATCGGTGTCGGTACCTACGGCCGGGTAGTTTTGGTGAAAAAGAAGACAGATAAAAATTACTACGCCTTGAAAGTAATGGAGAAGAAACAAATCTTGAAATTCCACAACTGGGAGCACACATTTTACGAGAAGCGCATCCCTCAGGCAATCGATTTTGAGTTCATAGTGAAAATGAAATATTTCTTCAAAGACAATTGTTACCTGTATCTAGTGTTGCCATATGTTGCAGGAGGAGACATTTTCACATTTCTCAGGAAAGTGAAAAGTTTTAACGAAGATTCCTCCAGGTTCTATGCGGCTCAAGTGGTTTTGGCATTGGAATATTTGCACTATCTGCGGATTATTTACAGGGACTTGAAACCTGAAAACCTTCTCATCTCCACAGACGGCTACATCAAGATGGTCGATCTAGGCTTCTGCAAGAGGATCAAAACTAGAACTTACACCTTCTGTGGAACTCCAGAGTATCTCGCTCCAGAAGTACTCCTCTCCAAAGGGTATGGCTTTGCTGCCGACTGGTGGAGTTTCGGCGTACTAGTGTACGAATTCTGCGTAGGTGCGTCTCCTTTCATTTCCACCGACAGCTCCAAGATGTTCAAAGCCATAGCTGTAGGCAATTATGACGACAAACCCATTGGATCTCCCCGGGCCAAAGATCTGGTGAAGAGACTGCTACGGGTAGATCCATCCAAGAGATTAGGCAATCTAGGTAGTAAAATTGCTGGCATCAAGAAGCATCCATGGTTCAAGAAAACTGTCTGGCTGGACGTACTCAACAAGAAGGTCGAACCGCCATTTCGACCGAAGTTATCAGGACCAGGGGACAGTTCATACTTCGGAAAATTCGGGGATATGACTCTGAAAACTTCACCAGTAGTACTTTTCGAGAAGGAATTCGAAGATTTCTAATATTCTCTTTTAAACGATAAAAAAGTAATTTTGCTATTACCTACTAAATAAAAGATTTTTAAATCACAACATATGACTATTTTATTTCTAATATTTATTTATTTAAATTTTAACGTCCACTTATAAATGACAAAGATTTTTGGGCAGATTTTCTACAGGTTATCACCATTTTTCGAGCCACTTAACACGACTCCATTTACTCCAACATAAGAAAAATGTATATATCACAGTTAGGAGAATTTCAAACATTTTGACTCTTAGGCTTCCACGGTCCGAGTCATTACAAATATTATAGTCTTCTGGTATTGACCGTGTCATAAACTTCTTTGCCGACGTTTCGCTAGTCATACTGCCAGCTTCCTCAGGGCTTAGTCTGAGAATGAGGATGTTCTTCTAGTTCTTCTGTATAAATACCTCTCTTTGTATTCATCCGCGGGCGTAGTCTGCTCTTCCATGTCCCTGATTGGTTGGTCCCGGTCTTGCTTGATTCTGGTTGGTGGGTTCCCTCTGGATCATTGATTGGCTGAATTTCGTTTTTTCTTTTTTCTCTAATTTTAATTACCGGAACGTTGGCGAAACGTCGGCAAAGAACTTTATGACACGGTCAATACCAGAAGACTATAATATTTGTAATTTCAAACATGTTTAATTCAATCCGAAATTTAGCTTGTCTAAAGGAAATTTTGTTTTCCAATTTTCTCCAAATAGGCTTAAAATATCACATAGAAAGCGGTTCTATTCGATTCCCCAGTTGAAGTACTTGAACAAAGTGTACATGAACCGGTCTTCAGTAATAAAAAAGTGTTCCGGCCGCCAAATTCACTTAGTTTACGTACTTAACATTTAGTTTTACACAAAATATTTTTGTTTAAAGTTTCATGAAAATCAACAAATTTTTGTAAACTAAGAGCTCGGGCAGAAACACACAAACACACACATTATATATATATATATATATATATATATATATATATATATATATATATATATATATATATATATATCATGAAGAGACCGGGGATCATGAATCCTCGACATTTCTCAATAATATTGTCGAATTACGCCGTTGGGCCCACGTCTTAGAGGATTTCTTCCCTATGGTAGGGTGGGAACAAGCTAAAATCGAGCTGGAAAATAAGGATCGGTTTTATATTAGGCCTGGCGCCAGTTGTCAATTGGGGCGCTGGAATGAATCGGAGACCCTCACAAACAAACTCAGCTAATTCAAAATTGACATCAATTGACCTCCGTCATGGTACGGAGGACTGAATCAAGCCGCAACAGATTATTTAGAGTCAATGCGTGCATTTGTATGTGTGTATATATATGCACATACATCTATGTATAATATATAGTACTATCTATTGATTAACACCTTTCCAATATACCCAAGGTTTTGTAGCCGCCTTTTTCAAACCATTGCTAATAATGTCAAGCCTCTGGAGGCTGAATTCGTTTTATCGTTTCCCTGTTGGATCCCAAAAAGGCAACCACCGCAGAAGTTTCTTAGTTATATTCTGAAATGGTGACTATGTCATTTCAAAAACTTATTTTGTTGGACGATTAATTAACAGGGGCGTCTACATATATCCCTACATTATGGTTTTACAAAATGTGTTTTTAAATATTTGATTGTAAAGAAAATACATAAATATTCACAGAGTCAGATGATTTCTACTCCACAATATGCCTTCATGTACTGAACTGTTTTTACCAGGGAATTGGATTTTAAGGGTTTTTCTCATTACTGTTCAATGAACAAGTATGGCGCTGGGTCAAATCGCGGAATGGAAATTGCAGTACCTGTACAATGGTAAATCGTACCGTAAAGTTGCACTTACCAATTTTGAGCCACCAGATCGCTTTTACAGAGTCACTGTACGAATGCCGGGTTGTCCCAACTTGAAGATACCTATAAATAATCGTGCGGAAGAAAGGGAAGCTCCACTCTTGGCTTTCAATCAAGAGCTTCACAATTCAGTCGCATAGTTCGCCTCTGATACACTGAAATACTTCACAATGCTCGGCTCGGAATCTCATGGAATATTATTTTTATTTTTACGTCTATTATTATTAACTGAGAATTTTGGGACGGGTCCTCTGCAGGTTACCACCCTTTTCTAGCCGGAATAAGGCTGATGCCTTTCCTTTTTTCTAAAGAAAAGCCACTAAACCTAGAGGGAATCGAACCCATGACCTTTGGCACGGAGTTTTAAGTGCCCATGCCTTAACACTCATGGTCACCAGGGCCTCCAAAAATCCGGTCGGGCTCCTGTTTCGCCATGGTGGTACAATTCACACATATTACCTAACATGTAGCATGTGACATTTTAAGACTATTGGGATCGGCATTGAATATTTCTTCATATCTTAATTAATCCTCCAACTAGATTAAATCCTTTCATATATATACATATATATGAAGGGCCCTCCCAGCACTTTCATTGCTGACGAAGGCTACCAAAGAGTAGCCGAAAACGTCCTGAATATAGATTTTTTTAGCACTTTCCTCCGAAGGAAAGTAGCTATTGAGGTTGGACTCATGACGGAATTTTTGAAAAATTTCTTCAAATCTTTATCGATCCTACCTAGTAGACACCGAAAATGACCCCTGTTAAAATTTATATATATCTATATATATATATATATATATATGCATATATATATATATGTGTCTGTTAACACGATAGCGGCCAGAGTTTTTGTTTTTTCGTCACGAAACTTGGTATATAGCATTCAATTAGCAAACGATTGAACGAGTTCGTTAACCACCAAAATCGGTCCACCGGAAGGGGGGGTTTACCCCGAACCCAAAACACTAATTTGACCATTTCAGCCGTAATATTTGTTATATTTTAACGAAACTTGGTATTCGTACTGGTAATATAGAGAGAAAAGTGAGATATAAAAATAAACTAAATCCGTTCATAAGGAGGGGGGGTTTACTCCGGTCCGACAATACCAATTCGCCACTACCAGCCGTGATTTTAGGTATATTTCGACGATACGCGGTATTCATAGTGGTAATCTACAGGTAAATATGTGTTGTAAAAATAAACTAAATCGGTTCATTAGGAGGGGGGGTTTACTCCAGACCCACAATACCAATTCGCCACTACCAACCGTGATTTTTGGTATATTTCGACGAAACTCGGTATTCGTAGTGGTAATCTACAGGTAAATATGTGTTGTAAAAATAAACTAAATCGGTTCATTAGGAGGGGGGGGGGGTTTACTCCGGACCCAAATTACTAATATACTCATACTGGTCGTAATTTCTGCTGTATTGTAACGAAACGCGGTATATGTCGTGGGTAACTCATGAGAAAGAAGTGTTGTAAAAATGAGCTGAATCGGTCAATCAGAAAGGGGGGTTTACTTTGTAATATATTTCAATAGAAAAGCCAGCCAGACATAGGTTCACAAAGGCGCCGCAAGGAGCGCTAGAGGGACTGTATCCGGTTCCTGCGTTAGATCAAAATACGATAATATGAGGATTTTGTATTTATTACGTAGTGTAATAGGTACCATGTGTAAACATAACTCTGGAAGCAAATTAATAATTTATCAGTTACACATTACAAAATTAAAAGAGAACTATTGATGTTTTTATTTTATTTATGTAGGATATTTTAAGCAAATTGTTCTGGAAAGCAATCTACACTACCCAAATTCTGAGGAAAGTGCTTAGTTATGCAGCTCCTGCGTGACGGACTTTTTTTACAAGATTCGTATTCAGGTTTTTTTTTTTTAGCCGAATCCCAACTATTCCATGTTTGCTTATACATATATAGTATGTGTCTGGGTCTGTTAACAAGTTAGCGCTCACAATTTTTCTATGACACATATAGTACCATACCACAAGCAAACCATACAGAGAAAGCTAGCATGTGTTGAGTAGTGAATTCCTGCGGACCATATTGGAAGGCATGAGAAAAAGAGAAGGAGCCATTGCGAGATGGCACGGGCTGGAACTGGTTCTGCTCCCCTGAGAATTGACTCCCCAGCCTTGTCCATTCTCCGAGAAACATTACCGAGCCTTGTCTATAAAAGTGCATTCCGCCGATGAATTATGGATTAATTGCTCCACCACTTCGATACCGAAAGAGACATGCTGTCTGCAGGCAATGCTGTTCTAAAGAGTATGGGAAAATTGCAGTATTTCGTTCCCGTGCCCTCCATGTGATAAATATAGGATTTTTATTATTTCTTTCCGAGAAGTATTAATCGGTTATATGCTTTTATTTCATAATAATAAGCATTAATTTTGTGTGTGTGTGTGTATATATATATATATATATATATATATATATATATATATATATATATACACACACACACAAAATTATTTTCAGAATCAGCCGATCGGGACACGCATTTATTGTTCGAAAATGATTACCTTCCTCTTATTCATAACAGAATTTTGGGACGGGATCTCTAACAGTTACCACCATTTTCTTCAGGATAGCGCTGAGGAATTTTATTTTGTTGAACCGTAAAATGTTTAATTTAGTTTGTAAATATTATAAAAATAGTAAACGTTTTTTTCTTTAAAAAAAAAAAGAGGAGGCAACGACCCTATTCTTGTTGATAAAGGGCGGAAACTGGTAGATAAAAAGAGCCCTTTAAGTGACATGTCTAAATGCCATTTTTACGAAAATGATATTTCAACATTGATTTTATGACCATTGGGCATTGAATAAATGTTTAATTACAGATTTGATCTTTTAGTAAGCTGTTAGATTTTAATATTTGTGCCACAGTTTTGTAAAGGAAAAATGTAAGAATTTTCTAAAGAGAAATAATATTAAAAGTGCTTTCATGAAAAATATAGAAGCTGGAGTGTATCATTCTGTCAACTAAAAGGCTTATTTATGAAATGAGGTTTAAAACTTAAACATATGAATGTTCCATGAAAAATATTAAGATTTTCTAAGTTTATAATCTAAACTTTTCAAATTATACCAGAAATAAGGATTATATAGAATCACGCCAATTTGACGCAGTCTTTGCGAGCAGGATCTCTTATTACTAAGAAACAAATATTGCCTATAATATAAAAAGTCCGTCACGCAGGAGCTGCATAACTAAGCACTTTCCTCAGAATTTGGGTAGTGTAGATTGCTTTCCAGAACAATTTGCTTAAAATATCCTACATAAATAAAATAAAAACATCAATAGTTCTCTTTTAATTTTGTAATGTGTAACTGATAAATTATTAATTTGCTTCCAGAGTTATGTTTACACATGGTACCTATTACACTACGTAATAAATACAAAATCCTCATATTATCGTATTTTGATCTAACGCAGGAACCGGATACAGTCCCTCTAGCGCTCCTTGCGGCGCCTTTGTGAACCTATGTCTGGCTGGCTTTTCTATTGAAATATATTACAAAGTAAACCCCCCTTTCTGATTGACCGATTCAGCTCATTTTTACAACACTTCTTTCTCATGAGTTACCCACGACATATACCGCGTTTCGTTACAATACAGCAGAAATTACGACCAGTATGAGTATATTAGTAATTTGGGTCCGGAGTAAACCCCCCCCCCCCTCCTAATGAACCGATTTAGTTTATTTTTACAACACATATTTACCTGTAGATTACCACTACGAATACCGAGTTTCGTCGAAATATACCAAAAATCACGGTTGGTAGTGGCGAATTGGTATTGTGGGTCTGGAGTAAACCCCCCCTCCTAATGAACCGATTTAGTTTATTTTTACAACACATATTTACCTGTAGATTACCACTATGAATACCGCGTATCGTCGAAATATACCTAAAATCACGGCTGGTAGTGGCGAATTGGTATTGTCGGACCGGAGTAAACCCCCCCTCCTTATGAACGGATTTAGTTTATTTTTATATCTCACTTTTCTCTCTATATTACCAGTACGAATACCAAGTTTCGTTAAAATATAACAAATATTACGGCTGAAATGGTCAAATTAGTGTTTTGGGTTCGGGGTAAACCCCCCCTTCCGGTGGACCGATTTTGGTGGTTAACGAACTCGTTCAATCGTTTGCTAATTGAATGCTATATACCAAGTTTCGTGACGAAAAAACAAAAACTCTGGCCGCTATCGTGTTAACAGACACATATATATATATGCATATATATATATATATATATAGATATATATAAATTTTAACAGGGGTCATTTTCGGTGTCTACTAGGTAGGATCGATAAAGATTTGAAGAAATTTTTCAAAAATTCCGTCATGAGTCCAACCTCAATAGCTACTTTCCTTCGGAGGAAAGTGCTAAAAGAACATATATAAAATATATAATTATTATTATAAAAATTTCTCGGTTAAACGATAAAACAAATTTATGTTTTGTTTTAAATAATTATCTTAGGAAAATTAAACAGGATTTAAAGCAATGTAAAATATCATACGTAGAAAAAAAATGAAGTGCTGCTCAGAAGACTGCGAATTGGTCACATCAAATTAACTAACACAAACTTACTACGTGGCTTACATCCACCGACAATACTTGTCATGATTACTGTCGAACATGTACTCCCCTGACCTGTTTTCCAAAAAGAAAGAGAAGCCCACATAATTCCGAAGGGCCTTTAAGAAGCACTAATAGGACAACCCCGAAATTACACGGAAGTTAATTGACTTTTGATTATAAAATTACAAGTTTAAGAAATTAATGCGTCACCTACCAATGAATCCTCTCGAGTGGAGGCAGAAAGAATAAAATAATAATTATAATAAAAAAATTAGGTTTATCTGATTGGTTATATATTTTTTACTTAAATATTAAGTATATAGTCCATCATGTCATCATAGCGTGTTTCCATATAATCCTTATTCCTGGTGTGCTTAGAATAGAAACTTTTAATATTTTAATCCAAACTGCTTTTGTGACTTTTTTTTTCTCATTTTATGTAACAAGGGAAAATATATATGAACATTAACGATTGGGGTCAACTTTTGCATAAATTTCGATAAACTTGGAAAAAAAAAAAAACGATTGCCGAAACCCGGGATCGAACCAGGGACCTTTAGATCTTCAGTCTAACGCTCTCCCAACTGAGCTATTTCGGCTGATAATTAGTTACACCACAACGACGCTTTAAAAACTATTTGAATTAACCTTGGGAATGTTTTCCTTCTTTAATGTAATCGTAGATTGGGGACAGAATATTAAAAAAAATTAAATATGGAAATAAGTATTTAAAGTTTTGTTTTCAGTCCACTCGTCTTAGAAAAAAAGGATTATTTTTTAAATGTATATATATTTTTTATGATTATGACGTTACTTAAAAATTTGTATTAACATTGCTTATAATTGATTTATTGAAGTAAAAATCTTATGCCGAAACCCGGGATCGAACCAGGGACCTTTAGATCTTCAGTCTAACGCTCTCCCAACTGAGCTATTTCGGCTAGTGTAGGGATAAGTAAATACACTGAGATTAAAAATAGAAATATATTTAAACATATTTATTCAGTTTTAAATTTAGTAGTAGTTACAGTCAGATTCCTCTAAATCAAGATATTAAATTTGCAAATCAAATTTTCCTCATTAAAATGTTAGTGAATAATTCTGCAGGATTGGGCAAATGCGTTTATTCGTTTTGCGTTTTATATGTTAATTTAAGTTGTAATGTTCACTTATACATAATATATATTTCAGGGACGGGTTATCTACTGGTTACCAATCTTTTCTAGCTAGGATTTTTTTTTTTTTTTTTTTTCTTTTCCTAACCTAATAAAACGAGCGAAAAACAAAAAATAAAATAAAAGAAGAAAAATAAAAACTGCGCAAGTGCAACTGCAATGAGATTAAACACTGCGGGGTGGAAAAGAGACAGGATAGTGCTGATACCTTTTCTTTTTTTTCGAAATTAAAGCCACCACCACTAGTGAGAATCAAACTCAGCACCCTACTCAAAAATATAAAAGAGAAAAACTATTTACATTATTTTGCACTTATTAAGTTTATTTTAAGCAAATTCTTCTGCGGTACAAACAAAACATTTTGTTGAGGAATGTGTTTAGGTATGCAGCTTACACAAGACGGACTTTTTTTTTTTCATTATTATAGTTTTGAGCATGATTGTGATTTTGAAAGTGGGATATTTTCTACCATTACCTATTATTTTGACTAATTTATAATATTTTTTTTTTTTTTTTTTTTTAATTTTATTCATACATTTCTGCATTTAAAAATGTTCTTACAATTCTATCAGTGTCGCGCAATACTGGCTTGTTTTGATAATATTATTAGTTCTTCCGAAAATTTTAGCTAATGTGTTGCACTGACTGTTCTATTCGGCAACAAACCATTTATTGAGATGATAGCTACAGTAACTCTAGCGGAATCTAATTTGTAGGGATCTTTGAATTCAATGTTCAGGTCTTGACATTCTTGCAGCTTCTCGGTATATGTTTTCCGGATATTCGTACCATTCGTAACTGAGATATTAATTACCACAGGAGTCTTGTTTTGCTTGTTGACAATGAGAATATCTGGTTTATTATGGTGAACAGTTCGGGCCGTTATCATAGCCTCGTCACAATACATTTTAATTATATTATTCTCCAGAAATCCTTGAGGGACGAAGCGATAATAGGGTCCCGTATTTTTCATAAAGCCGAACATTTCTCCTAGTGCTTGATGATACTTATTGACAAAAGTTTCGTGTCTCTCAAGATAAAGAGAGCCCGCTTGAATTTTTCAGCCCGCTCTAACGTGTTGAATAGACTCTTATCTGAAATATTAATATCCTTTAAGACGAGCGTCGGTATGATCGTGTTGCAATTACTTAGTCCTGGATGGCTGTTATGTAACCCTCAGTTTCCGAAAATAGCCGACCAGAAGTCAACCATGCTACCGACAACGATGCCTGCACCTTCAGATTGAATAAACGATTTTAATATCGCCAGTTAAATTCTTTTGATTTCCGCGGAGAAAGACGAAACATTATTATTATTATGAGATAGGTAAAAAAATATTATTATGTATTATTATTCTAGGTTGGTGCCTTTGAAAAGAAAATCTTATGCCTATTTTCAAATTATTTTGTTTGTTGGTCTTAGGATATCAATGTTTATTTTCGCCATTCTCTTGTATTGTTCTAAAATCCATTAATCTGAGCCTATTTTTACAAAAACAAAAAAAAAAAAAAGTGAATATCTGAAATGGAAGAAACCACCCAAAGCGAAATAAAAAAAAAAATCCATATGACGAAGAGTCTTTGTATCTGTAGTATAAGATAGTAAATATGATATATGATAATATGTAGATGCTAAAGATGTAGATGCCCTACCATCTGGTAGAGTGGTCTGAGCTGGTTCGCCCACACTTCTGTCCAGTATGTAGTCCACTCTCTGGTACTAACCGGCTAGAAAACATCTCTCAGTTCTGGCCACCAGATCGCCTGTTTCGGCTTTATCGACATATGTTCTTGTAATATAAGAAAAAAAATACATATTATGTATTTTTTTCCATGATGTAGTATTTGACTTAATGAGTTAATTGAAAATTTATTTGGATTCTATTTAAGAAAATTCTCTTGTTATTATTTTATTTTCCTTATTTCTTTAGGTCTCTTTAGGCTTACAAAAGAAACTAACAAATTACTTTTTAATAAATTCTTTATTTGCTCAATACATCTCGCAGCATTTAACCGGAAGACTAAAGTACAGCGGCTCAAAACATTTGCTTATTTAATAAATATCGAAGTCAGTTCATCTTATAACGGTGCGGAGTATACCGATATGCCGGATTTAGTGATGGAAACAGAAAGGAATATTTAGTTTCTAATGGTTCGCTGTGTTAACAAATCCGGAAATAACGATGTCGCTTACTGCGAAATTCCCCACATAACGAGCACGGAATAAATGTCAGCTCTAAGTTTGATCGCTTATAGTATTGGAGGTCAAATGACCCTGGTAGAGGGAGGTGAGGACCTCCGTGAATTTTCTTAGCCCATTTACTATTTCCTTGAAATTAGTGTGTATAGTAATTTAAAATTGTTAATATTTCAAGATTACTTTTATTATTATTGATTTGAAAATCAATGATTATTGTTCATTTTTTTACTGTTGATGTTTCAATTTTTTTATATAAAGTTTTAATTATTAACTGTTTACTCGATTTATTGAAACAAGTTAAAACATTTTTTAAACATATGATAAATCGATTACTGATTTTCTGATTTACCTCCACCACATTCGATTCAGTCTTGGAACAGTCCTGACGATGGCCCTACTCGTGGGCGTGTCTCCTCCTTAAGTGGCTTTAAGCATTTTTGAATAAAACACATTCCCCTGAATTGAACCAAAAAGGTTTTTATAAAACAGACATTTTTTCCTAGACGTCTTCTTTTTCTTATTCAATATATTAGGAGTGATTAAAATGCTAATTAATGCATTCGAGTTTTAAATAAACGCGTTTTATATTTTTGAAGATTGTTTAGCAGTACTCAGGTAGGCCTGCATCAAATTTTCATTCTTCATGCATTATTCGTTTTGCATATGACGATATGAATATGACATGGAGGAGTGTTGCTTTGGTCTTGTCAATACAAATAACATATTTTCGCAATGTTTCAAGAAAAGTGTATCATCTTAAGGGTTTCTGACTAATGCATCTAGACAGTGGATAGGTGCAGCGGAGTGAAAGTGCCCGGCCATGACTGTAGTATCCTTGTTTTCCGGCAGAGTGTGTTCTTGCCCACTCATTATTGAGTCAGGATTAATTTACAACCAGCTAACCTCAGAAAACTGGACAGCAGTGGCAATTACTTTCTTGTTCCGACACCTACAAACTTGTTGCAGTGTCAGTGTGATTTACACGAGTATGCTACGGCAAGGAAATTCAATGAAGTCATTATATATTTTATCAATTTTAACCTCTACTTATACATATCGCAGATTTTAGGAACGGGTTATCTACAGGCTACCGCCCTTTTCTAAAAACTATAGGGCTGATGCATTTTTGCAACACCTCTAATGGGGGTCGAACCCACAACCTTAGGCAAGGAGTGCTCACGTCTTAATATTCACTCATGGGTCTCAAAATGAAGACTTTAATTATTGCCAAAGCGGAGACTGATTTAAATAATGATTCTTCTTCCGTAATATTTCACTCTTTTCCAAATCAATATAGTGCCTTGAAACTAAGTTGCCTAATGTAGGTGGTGTATGGTACTCTTCCAGTCTTTCAGTGTTAATTTGAATAGTGTATTATAGCTTTTCAGAAAGAAGGAAAAGTTCAATTTCGCATGCATGATATGGTGTTGAATATTTATTAAGAGTTAGCCAAAGCTAAGGCTAAAGCCGTTTTAAACGTTTAGTGAATAAATAGATTTAATAGGTTTACTTATCATTAATTATAATTTTTATAGAAATTTTAGCAGAGGAATGTCCTCAACTTGCGGAGCTCTTGTGCCCCGACGAACCTATGTTTATGATCTATTAAATTTAATAGACTGAACAGCAATTTCTTATCAGATCCTTGCTACGTCTAGTCAAAACAGATGACGGCATTCGTTATCATTTTTTTGAGTCAGTAGTTTTTCTTGTACCAGAGGAATGTTTACAGAGCAATTAGTGACATAGACCTTCATAAATTTAATTCTACTCATGGTCATAACATTTTTAATTGTTGTTGTATGTTATATAACAAAAAGCATGTTATGGTGGACGGATACTCCTGGTTAACGAACTTTACCTTTCAAATCATAAAAAGGATTTTTGTACCGGGTATTATCAACACCGAGCCTTGTTTGGGACAGCTAGAGAGCGAACAGACAAGTATATATATATATATATATATATATATATATATATATATATATATATATATATATATATATCATTTGGCATAGGCAGCAAGATAAATTTGGCCTTTGATTTTGAATGTTGAATTAAATTGTTGACCATTTGCAGCATTATGTTTAACTATTTCCGATGCTCCGAACGATGTAATTTGGAAACATGTATTGAAACTGGTTAGAATATGGAGCAGTGAAAAGTTCATATGTTGAAAATAACTATATTTTATAATTAAAATATATTTATTATAATTAAAGTTCTAAAATGACGGTATAAGGTTGACAATTTAGGATTGTATGTATTTTTTAACGCCAAATAATAAAAGTTAAATATTTTGTCCAAAAAATATATATATATTTTTTTGGGTGGGCCTCGCTTATCACTAAGGGGTATGAAAAATAGTTTACATCTCAGACCTACTGAATAAATCCATAACAATCGGTCAAGCAGTTTCGAAGGAGTTTGGTTGCAAACACTGTATTTATTTCTATATATATATATATATATATATATATATATACATACATATATATTTTTAGAGATGACATGTTTTAATAAATCTGTAGCCACCTTACAGTGTTTGGTATTTAATTGAAGGAAATTTATAATTGCTTCTGGTTTTTTATTGTTGTCCATAATAAATTATTAGGTATGATAAATATTTTATCTTCAAATATAGGTAGAACAATAACTATTCCAAGTCTATGAGAAACATATGTTCTAATGAAAACAGAACAGATGTTAATATACATAGTTTATTTGTTGCTATTGAACCTGAAATAAGGTTATGTTTACTTCTATTGATTACACTCATAAAATAGAACAGATATAGCCTTAATACAGGAACCTTATTCTGGAAATTACTTCCGTTTGTAATTATACAATATTTCAAGGAGATAATATTTCACCTAGAACACAAATAATTATAAATAATAAAAATATTGACGCTGTAATGCATACTGCCTTCTGCAGTAGAGATTTAACAGTAGTAGAAATTAACATAAATGGTTTATCATTTATTATTATCTGTTTATATATGGACATTCTTTCTGATATTAGCACGGATTTAATCAACCTTAGTAATCTTTTAAATAACTTCAAACAAAATAAAATTATATTAGGAGTAGATAGCAACTCTAGATCAAAATTGTGGCACGACGTACTGACTAACAAACGAGGACGTACATTAGAAGACTTTACATTATCAAATAATCTGTATATTGTTAATCAAAACCAAAATTTGCCAACGTTTGACGGACCTAGAGGAAGTAGCAACATTGATATTACACTGACTTCATGTAACTTAAGCAACAACATAATTAATTGGAAAATTAAGAATATTGAGAACTTTTCAGACTACCTTACTATAACTTATCAATTAACAACCTCAATAGTATCACATTGCTATAAAAATAATTTTGGTTTAAAATACAAAATAAAACATTCTGATTGGGAGCTTTTCGAAATTACTTTAAAAGAACTCGTTTCTAATGGATTTAAATTTAACAATGATGACGCGATGGATTCAAACATGACTTTACTGCTCAATGCAAAAAACGTTAATAAAATAGTCGAAATGTTTTCAAAAATTATAACTAAGGCGTGCAATAAGTCTTTTAAAATTTAAATGGTAACTATAAATTCAATTCAAAGAGAACACATCAACTTAACCCATGGTGGAATGAAAATTTAACGAACTTACGAAAACTGACTAACAAATTAAGAAAAATTTATCAAAATACCCAAAATGATGACAATTTACGACAAATTAGGAAACAAGAATATACAAGACAGAGAACACTTTACAAACAGACAATCAGGAAAAGTAAAATAGAATCATGGAAGGAATATTGTAGTAATGTAGACCCAACCAACCCCTGGGGATGGCCATACAAATTCTCAGCTGATAAATTAAAGAAACAATTTACTCTGAATACTATTCGAAAAGAAGACGGAACTTTTACATCCACGCTGACTGAAACTTATCAATATCTACTAGACAAACTAATTAAAACAGACAATTCACTTACAGACAATGATTCACACAGACAATACAGACGAGATGCAGAAATAGAACCACAAACACCTAATGACTTACCTCTTATGGACAATGAAATAATTCATGTAATAGAAAATTTAAAAAGAAACAAGTCACCTGGAATTGATGGTATTACTGGTGAAATTTTTAAAAAGATATATTACTGTTTTCCAAATTTTATAAATGAACTTTACAAACAATGTTTTCATATTGGCCAATTTCCAAATGTTTGGAAAATATCCAAACTTATTTTAATTAATAAACCTGGAAGACAAGGAAATGATATTTCGTCAGCCCGACCAATTTCCCTCGTTCCGACAAGTGGAAAGGTCTTGGAAAAGTTAGTTTGTAAGAGATTAACACACTATCTACAATCAAACCATCTCTTACATCCAAATCAATTCGGCTTCACCCCTCAAACCTCTACTGCAGAAGCATTAGGAAAAGCAGTTGCATTTATCCAAGAATCATTTACCAAATCATCGCACACAGTTCTAATATCTCTTGACATAAAAGGTGCATTTGACTGTGCTTGGTGGCCATCTGTATTCAAAGCCTTACATAAACTCAACTTCCCATTAAACATTTACAGACTAATCCAAAATTTCTTTAAGGACAGGAAGACTTTTATTACAACACAAAACATTGCTATTCAAAAGCATTAAACTCTAGGAACACCGCAAGGTTCAAGTATTTCTCCATTAATGTGGAATTTGATAGTGAACGATTTATTGCAGACACAACTACCTCATAATGCAGAAATATTAGCTTTTGCGGATGATATAATCATTCTTGTACGTTCGACACTATTTAAACATATGCAAGTACTAATAAACATAATCACACAATTCACAGACACCTGGGCAAAACGTCACAAATTAAAATTTCATACTACTAAATGTCAATACATAATTTTTTCAAAAAAACGACAAATACAACCACTTAAAATATACATCCAAGGACAAGAAATAAACAGAGTCACAACACTGAAATATTTAGGGATTACATTTGATCACAAATTAAACTGGAATACTCACATTGACAGATTACAGAACAAACTTCTACACCTAATTCACAATCTATCCATAGCAGCCCGTACAACATGGGGCTTACCCTCTCAAGCACTACACATACTCTACAAAGGAGCAATGCTGCCTTCACTCACTTACGGACTTAACATTTGGTACAATGGACTAACAAAACTACACAACCAGAAAAAATTACAAAGAATACAAAGATTAATGGCCTTAAAAGTAATAAAGGGTTTTAAAACAGTGTCTTATGAAGCATTATGTGTACTTGCTAAGATAATTCCTATTAATCTCATAGCAAAGCAGTATGTAATGGAGTATTCTCTCTTGAAGACCACAAAAGGCAGCCCAATGTACACCCCTGAGGAAATAGAAAGACCTGTGAGGCATAACGACTGGATGCATCCTGCTGAGTATCCGTCTTTATCAATGGAGTACAATCCCGATGCAGATATTGATATTTACACAGATGGGAGCCAAGAGGGGGAGCAAGTGGGCTGTGCTTTTGTGGTTTTTAGGAGACAAGAATTAACAGAGAGTTACAAGTACAGACTAGGACGACTATGCACTAACAATCAGGCTGAAAAATTTGCGGTACTACAGAGTTTACTATACATACAGAGACAAGAACAAATTAGACATGTAAACATCTACACTGACAGTCAAAACACACTTTAATCATTAAATAATTACACAATTCATGACCCACTTACTGAACAAATACGACAAATACTTTACAATCTTACTCAACGAAACATTCACGTACACTTCATATGGATTAAAGGGCATTCTGGTATTCTTGGAAATGAACTTGTTGACCTAGCAGCTAAATCAGCCTCTAAAGATCAAATAATCCCAGAATGCTACAACAAAATAACAAAAACACATTTAAAAAGACAGTTACTCACAGATACAATAAGACAATGGCAAGAAGACTGGACTTTAACTACAAAAGGACAACACTTAAAGATATTTATAACAGACATTAAAGAATACTTTGACAATTTTAAGTGAATGATGAATAATTCACTGAATTATCTTATTCACACGGAACATCATGAATTATTCACAGAATTATTCGTTATTCATCGTTCGTTATTCATCATTCATTATTCATCATTCGTTATTATTTATTTCTAGTTGGTCAACTGAATAATCCTACTCAAACACACATATATATACGTATTTCTGGCTGCCAACATTATAATAAATCTATCGTTATTCACTAAAACATGTTTATTCTGAATGATCATTCGAATAATTTGTGAATAAAACATAAACTTTATTCACAGAATAACGAATAATGAATAAAAGTAATTATTCTTCATTCATGAATCAAATAATACATTTATTCATTAATCATTATTCATCATTCTGAATAATTTTTGCCCAACACTGATATCAACTTCTGCCATTGTTCTTATATAGGCTGTTCTTTACTGAAGCAGCATATGGCCAAGATATGGAGGCCTGGACTGGATTTGTAAATGACATGGCCAGGTCTGGGGAGGCATAGAACGAGTTCTTGTTTATTAAGGTACACGACCCTTGGGGGTCAAGGGTTCTGCATCCATACTGGGACACTTAGTGCCACGCCCAACTCATAGGCATGCTTATAAGCCTTACATACTCAAGCAATATATATTCGTCTTAATAACGTGGGCGTATAATTTCGTGGGGCGGGAGCTGGGAGAATTTGGAGGGTATGGAATACTAGCAATCTAAAATTGGAATAGTTAGCCAACAAAAACGCTATTTTTTTCGTGGGGGTTATTATTATCATTATACATGACGTTAGTGGGCTTGAATAATGATAAGAATTTGTAATGTGACATACCTCTGAAGTGAAAAACTTTTCCAATCGTTTCTTTCAGTTACTTTTATTGCTTCCGGACTGAGCAATAAATACCCACAGTTTGGACAATAAAAAGTGAATAATTTTTAATTTCTTCACACAATGTATTTGAAATTAACAAAAATACATTCCACATTTTATTCGACAAAAGGGAGCCAATCGTTCAATTTATTCCTTAATAAACCTCTACATCATTTGCATAGATTTAATGCTTACTAAATGGAGAAGTTTTCGTGTAAGTATTGAATGTGTAGTCCGTTAGGGGGTCGCACAGTGGGGCGAGTGACAGGGTAGGCGGCCATTCATTAATATCTCCGGTTCTACTTGTCCTAGAGTATTGCTTTTGATTTCATTTTAAAGCTAATCGAATACTCTATTTAACTAAATCATCAGCAATTTTTAAGCGATTTCGCCAGTTGCGATACAACGGGTAGGATGATTTTTAAAAGTTATTTTTATTTAAATTTTAACGTCCATTTATTATTAACAACGAATTTTAGGACGGGTTATCTACAGGTTACCACCCTTTTCTAGCCAGGATCCCCTAGTGGGAATCGAACCCACGACCTTTGGCATAAAGGGATAAGAACGGAAACATGTTATGTATCTATTGATAAATAGATAATGTTATTTGTAAGCAGATAATATCAACATACGTTTAATACATTTTTATTTTTCTTACTGAAATTAAAGCTCACAAACATAAAAACTAAAACTATAAACAAAAATATATCTCAAAGTAAAATTTTTAAACAATCGACAATTCAATTTTTTTATTATTTTTCAAATAGTTCTTTTACTTCTGCAGATAATGTTTCTAAGCGATCGCGATCGTTGTTAAGTGTTGCTCTTTTATGTGACATTGAAGGGTCTGAATTAATTAATAAAGTTGCATACTTTTCTGTCAATCATCGTAAGAAATAATTTGTATGTGATTGAAACTTCTTGATTGTGGTACGGATTGAGATGTTCTATTTGTTTTTTTTTTTTTTTTTTTATGACATCAACAAAAATAATTACATTATCTTTAAATTCCTTTGTGAATTAATATAGTATGGGTCTACAGTAATGGGTCGATGATGTTTCTTCATTTTGCCATAACAGTCGTTCATTATCGGCATTAATTATTTTTATTGGGACTACAATGCTTACAAAAACAGTTGAATTTTGGTAATTTCCATTGTGTCTGGGCGCGAGACAACATCAGATTGATTCCTAGGAGGAACGGAAGCTGCCACTAATTGGATTAATAAAGGCGAGCAGGTATCAACAGAAAAAATAAAATACATATCTACTGAATAGGCAAGTTTAGGCAAGATCTGAAAACGCTGTAAATTAGACAATATACCCCTAAAAGAGTGCCAAGTCGAATTTTTTTTGGGCAAATACCGGCGATTTGCGAAATCAATTAAATTTAAAAAAATTTCTTGATCTAAAAAAAAAATTAGGTAAATTTTTAAAAACCTTTTTTGTCAGTTTTTGATTAATTATAATACACTTAATGTGTACTAGAAGCAAAATTAATTCTAAAAAAAAATAAGAGTACACGAATAATTTAATACGCTAAGATGTTTTTCGACATAGCAATTATAACCAGGCTTTATGTACAAACCAATTCAATAATATGGCTAAAAATCAATTTTCTCAATAGAAAAGGGGCTATTTGTTACTAACAATACAATCACAATCCAAAAATAAAAAGTTTATTTTTTCCCCCAATGTCCAACATTACCGTGGGATCGCCCCACTGTGGGCCGAGGAAAAAAATCGGAAAAAACTTGGATTCATTGATAAAAACAGAAGTGCGTTATTGGACGTCCAGAAAGTATGTTTTAATAATAGTTTTAGTAAATTAAATTATTGTTTTTCTAAAGGAAATTTTGTCTATTTTAGAATTTAAATATCTAGAATAGTTTTTGAGAAATCCTCTCTTATTCATTAAAAAAACATGACTACGTTAAAAAAAAAAATTGGACATAGCTCCTTTTCCTTTCGGAATCGGACCATACTTCTAATAAAGTTTTTTGTTGGAACTGATGTCTACAATCACCTCCTACAGTTTGGCTACTTAGAACTGAATCGCCCTGTACATATATATATATATGTGTGTGTGTGTATGTGTTACACTCACACACACACACACACACACACACACACACACACACACACACACACACATATGTATATATATTGACATTTTAACGAGTATCATTTTCGTTATGTAGTAGATACGATTTAGAGCTAATCTTTTTACAACAGTAATACTCCAAAAGCTGCTATGAGAGAATATCTTGCCGGATAAACCGCAGTCCTGCCAATAGTCCTGACAAGCTCTGTAATTAGTTTCTTCTTTGTATTGATTGGTCTGCTCTAGAAGAGTGGCAAGTTTCATAAAGTAAGGCCATCAATTGTATCATTCCAACTGGGCCCGTAAATAACCCCTCACTCTCCCATTCTCTATCTCTCTCACCCTCCCCTCTCTCACTGTTTCTCTCTCTCTTTCACTGTTTCTCCCTCTCTTTCACTGTTTCTCTCTCTTTCTATCTCCCTCATGCTCTCCCTCTCTCTGAAGTGTTATATGTTTATATTGAATTACTTGCAATTTATTTATTATGAAAAGTTCGTTCACTCTAGAACGATATTATGAGGGCATACAGGTAGTGGATCCAATCAGGTAGGCAGCGGGTCCCACGTGCTTATGACAGTAGAGGGAAGATAGTGTTATGATGTTATAAAAACTTTGTAATTTAATTTGTAATGTTGATAAACAATTCCATCTCTTTTAATAACTAGACTTCATTATTCTGTAAAGAATACACAACTATATTATTATAAAAAAATGAACAATACTAACAATCGTTAAAAAAAAAAAACGAAAATACACGCCAGTAAAGAATCATTAAATTACAAAGTCAATATAACATCATAAAACTATTATTCCTCTGCTGTTATAAACACGTGGGATCCGCTGCCTACCTGATTGGACGCACTGCCTGCATGATCAGTTGCCTTGATAGTATCCTTCTAAAGTAAAGGAATTTTACACTTCCCCCTTTGAAGTCACTTTTTCACCAAGTCACAATTTATAACTATGGAAATAGTTCTACATCCAACTTCATACATAGATGGTGAAATTATCCATCTTGTGGCAATTTGCTATAATTGTTTATGTTGACCAGGTCTCCAACTTTGAATTCATGATTTCTTCATTTTTGTCCTCGGTCTGTTTGGAGGTCGTCTTGATTGTGAATATTAATTGAAGATATATATATATATATATATATATATATATATATATATATATATATATATATAGTTGACTTTTTCCCTATGGATGATCCTATTACATTCCTTAGCACACTCTTGTTGGCTATATACGCTTGCACCTAATCCTATTGGCAACTAAACCAATAAGTCTTATTAGTTTAATGTAAAATTAAGACAATTTTACAATGAATAATAAATATGGCAGACACTTTTAAGGGGTATAACACGTAAAAAAAAAAAAAAAAAAAAAAATTAATTGTTTTTATTTTAATATTAAATGAGTGTTTTATTCGCGCTGCCATTCCGCAGCCATTCCAAACCGGAACAGCTGTACAAGATCATGTGAGCAAGAACCAATGAGAGCACAGAAAACAACCAACACTGCGTGGTCGTCTCATGCACTGTTACGGTTACGCGCAGTGTATTGCAGTCTATCATAGGAAACATTTATTTTTATATTTTCTGATAATTAAACCCCACAAAAGTGTCTGCCCTTTTGCAATTATTTTCAAATATGTTTATTGAAGTCTCTGTTTAAATCGCAGCGTGAATAAAGGACTTCATTTGATATTAAAAATAAAAACTAGGTAAATTGTTTGTTTTGTTTTTTTTAATTTACATTTTAACCCCCTTAAAAGTGCCTGCCTTATTTATTATTAATTTTAAAATTGCCTTAATTTTTAATTTTTTTCATTAATAATAGTTGGCTTCTGAATAAAACACTATTTTTGGGCAATATTGTTGTGCACCTTTCCCCTATGCGCAGTACCTGGTGTTCCAAGGTATGTCCAGGAAACACATATATACCTTCTTATATATCCAAGAGGTACACTATAGCAAAATTTCAGGGTGCATAAAACACTTCATGAAAAGTGCGTTGCTGGCTCTCCGACTATATGAAATCTTTTGCAGGTTGTTGTGGTACTAATACGTGCACGTATGCACCTTTTCTCACAAACTTATCTGTAAGCCGGTCAAAGTTACCAAAAAATGGTCCCATAATTTCCTTCATTTGTGCGATACCTACATGCTCTTAAGGATCAAGGACTCGTTTTATAAATATTTTTCCATGAATAAAAATATTCTTGACCTTCCTCTCAGTTTTTAATGTGTATTTTTTTTTTTTTTTTTTTTTTTTTTTTTTTTTTTAGTTTTTAACGGCGCATCAACTATTTGGCTATTAGCGCCGGGCTATCTACAGGTTACCACCCTTAATGTGTTGTTATGATGAGTTTCAGTATTTATGGGATATTTCAACTCCTCAGTATTTAATTTTTGATTATTTAATATTTCGTTTAATTGCATTAAATTACCAACCTTTATCTCATCTTCATTTTCAATATATTCAAGTATTGTTCGTCTAGATAAAAGGTCAGCCTTTGCACATTTTCTTTTCATCAAAATTATTATTATTGAAATTAAAATAAACAATTTTACTTGGAAAAAAGAAAATTGATTTCCGGGGTATGGAATACTAACAATTTAGGAATAGTTTTTGCCAACTAAAACGCTATTAGACCCAAAATAAAATATTTTTTATGGTCTAAGTGATCTTATTCAATTTATTTTTAAGGGTTTTATGACACATTTTTACCGATCAAATCAAAATTTCAGAGGGGGCTGGAGCCTCCTAAGCCTCCCCTAATATACGCCCATGGCGTAAATGGCTAATAAGTTGATATTATCCTATTTTGATCTAATGCAGGAACCGGATACAGTCCCTCTAGCGCTCCTTGCGGCGCCTTTGTGAACCTATGTCTGGCTGGCTTTTCAATTGAAATATATTACAAAGTAAACCCCCCTTTCCGATTGACCGATTCAGCTCATTTTGACAACACTTCTTTCTCATGAGTTACCCACGACGTATACCGCGTTTCGTTACAATACAGCAGAAATTACGACCAGTATGAGTATATTAGTAATTTGGGTCCGGAGTAAACCCCCCCTCCTAATGAACCGATTTAGTTTATTTTTACAACACATATTTACCTGTAGATTACCACTACGAATACCGAGTTTCGTCGAAATATACCAAAAAGTCCGACTCGCAGGAACTGCGTCATCTTAGCGCGGTTCCAGTTTTTTTTTTTTTTTTTTTTTTTTTTTTTTTTTTTTTTTTTTTTTTTTTTTTTTTTTTTTTTTACGGCACATCTACATCTAGGTCATTAGCGCCGACATCCAGGGTGTAGCGAGGAATTTCACCAGCGAGCCGTGGGATGATAAAATTCCTGCCGGAGGTTGGGAATCGAACCCACCATCTCCCGCTTATGAATCCAAGGCGCTAGCCATTAGACCACGGGAGACCCCGGTTCCTGTTCATATCCCTATTCTCATTTGAAAAGCATAGAATAGAAACAGATAATATTTTCCTCGGCCTTTGTTCAAAGGGTTTATACCTGGGGTCAGGTCCGCAAGACCCTAGAATCCTCTTCTACCGATACTTCATTTCATACGTTTCAATGAATTGGAAATTATCAAATATTTCACACATTCCTGTGTTCTTTTACTATAGTAATAATTCTACAGATAAAATCAATTAAAAAATAAAATAAAAAAACCAACAGCATAAAGGCAATTGAAAATATTCAAAAGACGTCAACGAATCTTTTTCTCTTGGCAAGCTATATTTCTAACAATGAATTGTTTTTCTTATTTTGCCTAATCTGTTTTATTGTAAAATACATTATCCAACTATAAGCAATTAAAAAATAACAAGGAATAAAAACAGACAAAAAGAACAGTTCGAATAAGCAAAATCAATTACTTTAATGTTTTAAGCACTTATTTCTCCGATTGACATCGCCTAATCAAAACTTTCATCAGAACCTTTTTTGTAGAGCATTTAGTAAGCTTTCTAATGGTATTCTTTCGTTTACCAAGATTCTCAACCTTTTTCAAGATATTAAGGAAAATATACAAAGTTACCAAAACTTTTTAAGTCTGTTAATAAAATATTTTATTCTAACCCTTCCTTAACTCCAAACGTAACCAAAATTTTAACATATTAGTTTTGATGAAAGTAGAACATGCAGAAAATGTTTCAACTGAATCCCATGATTCTAAGTACCCAAACCAAAAACGGTGTTCAAAAAATATTTTTCCAATTTTCTCGAAAACGGTTAAAGCTATCGCCTTGAAAATGGTTTCATTCGTTTTCCTAGCCCAGGAATCATATAAAACGAGTACTTAGAAGCTTATGAACTCAAAAACGTAAGCGTTACGATTTTTTTTGCGCGAATTTCGCCCCAAACGCCATCTTCCAGTAGGCGGATTTTGCTGGTTAACGAACTTGACCTTTCAAATTGGACGAAGGATTTTTGTACCAAATTTCATCAAAATCGGACCATTCGTCTTCTAGCTAGAGAGCGAACAGACAATATATATATATATATATATATATATATATATATATATATATATATATATATATATAAATATATACATATATATATATATATATATATATATATATATATATATATATATATATATATACAAATTTGAACCACCGTTATTTTCGGTCTCTAGGGGTTCTGAAACGCGAAATTTTCTAGTCGGCACTTCCGGATTGTTTCATTGTATCAACCCTATAAGCGGGGTTCCTCCCTATGGGGGAGGGAGGAACCGCGCTAAAAATCACGGCTGGTAGTGGCGAATTGGTATTGTGGGTCCGGAGTAACCCCCCCCCTCCTAATGAACCGATTTAGTTTATTTTTACAACACATATTTACCTGTAGATTACCACGACGAATACCGAGTTTCGTCGAAATATACCTAAAATCACGGCTGGTAGTGGCGAATTGGTATTGTCGGTCCGGAGTAAACCCCCCCCCCCCCTCCTTATGAACCGATTTAGGTTAGTTTTATATCTTACTTTTCTCTCTATATTGCCAGTACGAATACCAAGTTTCGTTGAAATATAACAAATATTACGGCTGAAATGGTCAAATTAGTGTTTTGGGTTAGGGGTAAACCCCCCTCCCCTTTCGGTGGACCGATTTTGGTGGTTAACGAACTCGTTCAATCAAAAAAAAAAAACTCTGGCCGCTATCGTGTTAACAGACATATATATATATATATACATATAAATTTTAACGGGGGTCATTTTCGGTGTCTACTAGGTAGGATCGATAAAGATTTGAAGAAATTTTTCAAAAATTCCGTCATGAGTCCAACCTCAATAGCTACTTTCCTTCGGAGGAAAGTGCTAAAACGACACCCGACAGAGCACCAATCATATTTATATTAAATCATATAATAATTTATTAAAAAAATAAAAAGCGTGATTCCTTGTGTGATCTCTATAATTATGGCAACACCTTTACATGTGTGGAACTAGTAAAACCTGAACGGATTATAGGTAATCAATCTCCTTTGATATTTGTGTCATTGGGATATATAATTAATTTTTTGGCATGAGGAAAAGCAATATTCATAAGAATTTTAACGAGTTGAAAACTAATTCTTCGAGATTGCTAATTAATTATAATGTAATAAGGGAGTCGGCGCCGGCTGATTTACATGTAATTGGAGTGCAGAAGGCTTTTTAGGGTACATTCGTCGGCGGCACTGAAATCAAGGAAGTAAAAGGTAAATGAGTACACAGAAAGTAAAGAACTCGATATGATTTTTAAAATTACGAATCGGCATACAGAAGGACAATTACAGTAGCATTCAAACAATAATTAAAATTAAATTATTTAATAGGCGAAGGTAAATAAATAGAGGTGAATTCATATATTTGACGTATTAATCATAGCACTACTTTAGTGCGCCATTGGGAGTATTCTTTTATCTATGTGCCAGAATTGATGCTGAGAACAATGGTGTCAACCCTATCAGCTGATATTGATCGAACAAGCCACCGTTCTAGAGAAAAGTGGGAAATTATTAGAATTTTTATTTAGGATACTTCGGGATGGCGTTAAACAATTTTCGAGACATTTTAAATTTATCCATATTATTTATTCTCCATACCCTTTATTTTTTAACTTTGTTACTGATCCTTAGCTTATAATTTATTATTTTATTTACTATATCTATTATATAAAAATGAATCGCTAAATGTGTTGGTAAGCGCATATTTCGAGAATAACTGAACCGATTTCGCTAATTCTTTCTTCATAATAGTCCTTGAACTACGAGGATGGTTCTTACGGAGAGTAAAATTTAAAAAATTGCCTGAAAAAGTCTAAAAACGACACTTTTTGGGTCTTTTTCACTTCCTTAACGCAAATTCATTTTTAAATAAAAGCATATGTTCTCAATTATAATAATTTTAACAGTTAACGTATTAAATTATTTGTGTATAAGCAAAAAAAAAAAAAAAATTAACTAAATAAGAACAAGTAATCACTAGGTGACAATAGAAGCACATGTTAATAATGCAATTAAAATTAATTTATATTTGCGTTGACGAAGTAAAAAATGACCCCACTTTTCTTTATTCCCATACAAAAGATTCGTAATAATACTTAAAGGTCAATTAGAACTTTAATACCATACCAT
Source organism: Gonocerus acuteangulatus (assembly GCA_946811695.1). NCBI lineage: Eukaryota > Metazoa > Arthropoda > Insecta > Hemiptera > Coreidae > Gonocerus > Gonocerus acuteangulatus. The sequence goes on from OX328127.1 coordinate 50,610,231, forward strand.
AAAGTTTAAGTGTTAGTGGAGGGGTTCTGGGAAGGCAAAACAATTGAGTGGCATTATTATCTTATAAATATTAATGTCAATATTTGTCAAATTTTATACGATGGTGTCATCAAAACAAATTGTCTTTGGTAAAATGTAAATTGTCTGTGGTAAAATGTCACTTGAAATTTAAACATCTCTTTGCTTTGCATCTATAATATTACTAAATCTAAAAGCCACAAATTTCTATAAAATTACTAAAGTGTTGTGTGTTTGTGACTTACTAAATATGCCTCCTATAAGGCGGCGGACAAATTTAGGCAGAACAACCCGAAATTCAAAGAATCAAAAAAGAAAAAAAAAAAGAGAAAAAAAAGAAATTAATTATCAACCTAATTGTACTGCCGAGGTAAAACGTGAAAATCGCAATAAACATGAAGATCGCAATGAACGTGAAAGAATTCGGTTATGACAGACCCGTGAAGCGCGACATTCGACTAATAATGGTGCAAGTTTGAATCGAGCTGCTGTGAATTCATTACAGTGCCAACTGTGTTGCTATTGGACCTATGAACTTAGTTTGACTATAAACGAATCCCAGGAGCAGTCATTAAGTGTTTGTGGTATTAATCTAATCCATGTTTCTCGCAAGGTCAATTGTATTTTGCCTGTTCTCGTTTTGGGAAACCATCTGCTCTGTTTGTCTACGCGCCAGGTTAATCAAACAAAAAATATCGTATACAATAAAGTACTACAATAAAAATGAAACTTAATTTAGAATAAGTAAAACTAAAATAAAATATATTAAGTGGATATCATAATAAGAAATATGAAATTGTAATTTTCATTGTGATTTTTTAGTGACTATTAAAATAATTTTAAGTGCTTTATAATTTTTTTTGACATAATGTAATTGTTGACTTATTAATTTTCTTTTTTCCTTTTTGTGATATCTTACTAACTGACCCGGTGTCCCGAATAGCAGAATAAGTATTACAAAAAAATTAAAGAATCGACTGTTAGGCGGTACGAAGTTCGCGGGGTCAGCTAGTTTTATATAAATTCTTTTAGGGCAGATCACCGTTGCTGTGCAGCTCTTAAAGTAAAATAAATAAATTTATCCAAATCAACACGCTTATGGAGGAAGTGTTAATCGTAGTCAGGTAGGTCTTCCCTACATAAGAGGGAAAACACAAACGGAAGCTAGAAGGATACCTTTCCGAGTTATTGGAAGACGCCCTCTAATCAATATTTTAATCATTTTGATTGAGAAGATATGGTCGACCGTTCAGAAGTAGGAAGCGTTGATCGTCGGGGTTTCGGTCAATGTTCTTATTTAATAAAACACATTTTATGGTTAAAATGTATCTAGGCGCACGGTAGTGCGCCAGGCCAAGTTCCGGCCTAAGCATACTGTGTATATTACAGGCGGTCTTAGAGCCGATTTTTACCCTCTCATAACTTTCAACCAGGTAAAGGTAAAGTTATGAAATTTTACACAGGTATTAAACTACTAGATGTGAGTAAAACTGGAAATTTTCATAATTCTACATCGGATAGTTTCTGAGATATAAGCAATCGAAAATCGGGATTTATAGGACTCACTCACTCACTGACTCATCAAAATTATTAGGCACTTCCCATGATGCTAGAGACTTGAAATTTTGCATGAAGATAGATATGAAGACGTTATTAAAGGGAAAAATCGAAAAATCGCGAAAAGTTTCGTTTGACTCCGCTTCCGGGGCGGGGGCGTTCCAGTTTTGTACTTCCTTCGGAAACCCATCATTCCGTCCGAAACCCATGATGTAGGGTATCAAATGAATTGTCTTGGTATGAAGAACCTATATTTGATGTTTTAAGAAACAATAGGGCGTATATAGGCTCGGTAAAAATCTTATACCAGCTGTCTGTCTGTATGTTTGTTCCTCTTACAAATCCATACCGTTTGACCGATTTTGACCAAACTTGGGACACAGATGGGTCTTGATACGGCGAGAATCATAGGCTAGGTTAAATTGTCTATCAGCTGTCTGTCTGTCTGTTTGTTCCTTATACAAATTCACACCGTTTGACCGATTTTGACAAAATTTGACACACATGTCGGTCTTTATCCGGGTACTGTCAGAGGCTAGTCAAAATCGTTTATCAGCTGTCTGTCTGCATGTTTGTTCCTTACACAAATTCACACCATTTGACCGATTTTGACCAAACTTGGCACGCAGGTAGGTCTTGATACGCGAGTGTCAAATTTCCTATGACGTTTTGTACTTTTTGTTCCATCGAAATGCCATCATTTCTTCTGAAACCCATCATGTGGGGTATCAAATGAATCGTCTTGGTAAGGAGAACCTATATTTGATGTTTGAAAAAACATTTCGACGCATCTTAACAAAAACAGTTGTGACTTCTTTCTTAAATGTAGTAAATAAAGTCGTAGGGGTTCACTGCATAATATACTTCAAAGCAGATACTAAGTTTTTCAAAGACGATCCATGTAAATTTCAAAGTTTAGGATCACAAACCCAAAATGTATCGTCTTTGTTCTTATCTTTTTCTTGAAGGCCTTCTGCACTTTCCCTATTGTGATCTTTATCCTCGGGATAAGGTTCCTGTGTTTTACAGTGTAATAGTTTAGTAAAGAGAGCAATCAATTTGTCCTCTAGAGTAATGTCATCTGGAAGACCTTCTAACTTTTCTAGTCTAGTGATTAGATGTATGTAGGTTGATTATTGGTATCAAATATCAAGCAGTAAGGAGAACCTTATGCAGAATCCAAGGACCCTGGTTTTATATGAAGTACAAAAGCCACTAGGTATGCGGCAACTAAATTCTATTTAATACTTAGAAAATTCTATTTAATACTTTTATCATCCCACGGCTCGCTGGTAAAATTCCTCGCTGCACCCTGGATGTCGGCGCTAATGACCTAGATGTAGATGCGCCGTAAAAAAAAAAAAAAAAAAAAAAAAAAAAAAAAAAAAAAAAAAAAAAAGGAATACTTAGAAAAAGTAATGAGATCCCCAAAAAAACATAAATGTGAAATAGAGGCCAAGTTCCTGCCCCCAGAAAGAAACACCCCCTTCCTCAAAAATATCCCCTCCTAAAACCCCCCAAAAACGCCTTACCATTCTACACTCCAAAAAAGTAGTATGAGTTGGTGTATTAATTCAACCAAAAATATTTGCCAATACAAGAGATGATACAAGAAAGAAATGTCCAAGTTCATTACTTGGAAGACCTCATAGTTACTTACTAAGAACAGTAAAGACACTTCAACTGACCTTTAAAAACAACAATAAAAATACTTATATCCAGTTACTAAAATATCACTTTCCTCAACCAAGGTATATTCTTAAACTTGGCAATGTTTTTTTTGTGCCGAAATTATCTTTAGAGAAAAACTAAACATTGCCAAGTTTAAGAATATACCTGGTTGAGGAAAGTGATATTTTAGTAACTGGATATAAGTATTTTTATTGTTGTTTTTAAAGGTCAGTTGAAGTGTCTTTACTGTTCTTAGTAAGTAACTATGAGGTCTTCCAAGTAATGAACTTGGACATTTCTTTCTTGTATCATCTCTTGTATTGGCAAATATTTTTGGTGGAATTAATACACCAACTCATACTACTTTTTTGGAGTGTAGAATGGTAAGGCGTTTTGGGGGGGGGTTTTAGGAGGGGATATTTTTGAGGAAGGGGGTGTTTCTTTCTGGGGGCAGGAACTTGGCCTCTATTTCACATGTATGTTTTTTTGGGGATATTTATTACTGCCGACGTTTCGGCTTGCAATACAAGCCATCTTCAGGGCTGTAAAAACATATGTGGTATAACAATGACGAAAAAGGATTAGGAGTCTGTTAGATAATGGCGTAGAAGCATGTGTTAGAAAAAAAAGTTTTCTTTGCAAGTATGAGGCTTCCAGCTGTTTATGGAGGGACTGAGGCGTCCTTTTTGTTAGTAATGAAAATGAAGATCCAGTAGCACGAAGAGGCGGCATTTGTCTTCTCCGTTTATCGCTTTGGCCGAACATGTGATTGGAACTCCATGTGGTAGGCTTTTAGAGCATATTGTGGGACAAATGAGTGAGAAACCCATACATTTTATCTTCTGCTGGACACCAGGCTCCACGTTTTATTTATCTCCAGGCCTCATTCGAATTTAGTTATTCAATTAATGCCATGAGTGCAAGTAACTATATTTTGTATAGCTTAAAAATTTGGGGAAAGTTTAAGTTTACTATCGCTCATATTTTTGTTAATTCATCTATCCTTTTTTGTCATTGTTATACCATATATGTTTTTACAGACCTGAAGATGGCTTGTATAGCAAGCCGAAACGTCGGCAGTAATAAATATACATTTTAACCATAAAATGTGTTTTATTAAATAAGAACATTGACCGAAACCCCGACGATCAACGCTTCCTCCTTTTAATCATTTTGAATGAACTTGATTCGTACAGGTTCTTATAAATATAGTAGTTGAAGCAGTACTTATGTCCGCGGTAGAAGCGAATAAAATGGCATGTTTTAAAACGTTTAGAAGTCAACCTTCCAACTTAAAAAGCTTTATATCCTTCTTTTTGAAGATTGAAATAGTACAGGAGGAAGTGCTTGATTCGTCGGCACGAGCTAATTGCCAAGACGGAAGCCGTGATTGGGCAGGCAATACAATCAGTTAGAGCCACTTCACTCTGTCCCGCATAGTTCTTTGTAGTCCTGGGCCTTGTTAGTTACGGACTATGTTGTTTGGATTGGGGAGTTAGGGAGAGGAGTCCTTGTAATAGTTTGATGTTCCTCTGCATTAATCCATAGAAATGATTTTCACTGTCTATTAAACTAAAAGTTTACCGATCAAGCTGCATAAACATGAAAGAGAACTTCCTAGCCCTGTGAATGAGACAAGGTAACGTGGCGTAATAACCACAACGAATAAGTACGATACATTTGTGTCCTAAAAAAAGTTTAATTAACACCAATTACACTATCTTAGTGGATCTTCTAAACATCCTTATCGCTGGTGGGATATGATGTGTTAAGAATAAAAATTTAATATTTTTTCTGCTATATATAGATTTTCTTAATGAGATGGAAGATATTTAGACGTTGAAGTGATAAGATGTCAACCGAATGGTTCGGATTCGGCTAAGGGAAAACGTAAGATTTTCTGAAAAAATTTATATTTTGAACGTTTCGGTATGCTCCTCAGGAGCCTTCTTCAGCTTAAACAGAACACAATTACAAACGAGAATAATCACAATAGTAAGCAAACGTTTACATCACGACGATAGGTTATAAACCAATTTTTTAAATGCATACTAGGTAAACAAAGTTTTTTTATGGATAAATTGATCATTATAATGATCAATTATAATATAAGTTTTTTATAAGACTAAGTTTTTTATAAGACTAAGTTTTTTATAAGACTATAGTCTTATAAAAAACTTAGTTGAGCGTTATTAAAAAAAATTAACAGGATGGCAAAGAAACACATAAGTATCGGCACAGCGGTTCAGAAACATAGGAGCAAAGAAATAACAATATTTTTTTTTTCTATTAACTATGTTTTAATAATAGATAAAGTGATAGTACCAATAGCATTCCGAAACGTTCGAAATATAGTTCTCTGAAAATCGGACGTTTTTCTTAGCCGGTATATTTACTTGAAACATTTTATTTTTACTCCTTTAACTGAAAACTAGTCATTATAGTTGGTTCTAATGACCTCAGCAGTCGATGCACCGGGGGGAAAAAACAAAAACAAGTCATTATACTGTTATAAATTTAAACATCTGAAATATTCATAATTAAAATGCCTCCTGGCGTGTTTACACTAATGCTTTTGTCGCAGTACTAATTACAGTACATCATGCACGGGATAGTACTGGCAAAATGGGGTTTTCATTTCCTTTTTACTAAATTCATATATAAATTAAAATCATTTTATCATGTTTATCAGACCAAGGTTTTACTTCATTAAATGTTTCATTGAAGGAATATTTAATGAAATATATGTATTTGAAAATACTAGAACTTCGACGAGCTATTTTTCTAGTTTGTAGTGGAAAAGAACGTACGTGGACAGGGAGTGGGATTATAATTTTATAAAAATTCAGCCATTTATATATCCAGAATTATTACTTCTCAGAATTATTCGAATACCAAATGAAATTATGTGAGAAATTAAGTGTGAACTTAAGCATTCAGTCACAACCAGTCAAATTACAAGTACCAAATGACACATCATCCAGATTCAGGTCAGTCCTATAAAAGGTTTGATAAAACTGTTACACTTCCCTCCTCATTTTTGGAACGCCACTGTTAAAACTAGGCGCTATTAATTCATCTAGGCCACTATTTGCATCTGTCCTCAACTTGTTAGTTCCCTGGAATGGTAGCCCTCGCCCATCTAGAACCAATCTAGCCTTAGATAGTTTCTAAATGCTTTTCAACTGGAATATGTCATCAGGTTATCATTTTGAGCTACTCATTGATATTAATAACCAATCCTTCGAAAGAATGTATTCCCAGGTGGATTTCGTTTAACCTAAATCTGCACTGCTTCGTATAAAGTGATCTCCCCTCTTGTCTTCAGATAATTTATTATAAAGCAAATTTACCATCATTTGTTCTCATTACATAATTTGCTGAGATCGACAAAGAAAAAGTGCATTAGAATATCCAGCAGACAAATCTGACTGAAATATTTAAAATTTAATGACTATTAAAACACTAAAAATACACAAAATGATCAGGATCATCAGGGCCTTCATTTGAAAATCTCTTTATTTTTAAATTGACGAAATTTCAAGCGCGATCATATAGAAAAGAGGGCTTTGTTAGAGGGGTAATATTTTTACGGGGCGACTCCGTTTTTTTTTTTAAATTTGTTTCTCAATATTGAAATTACAAGACTCTATGAGTTTCCAAATATGAGCACTTACAATTTGCTGGCCAACTTTCGATTGCAATCAATTTATTAGTACGATTTTAATAATCTAGGTTAATCACATTCCATAAACAAGCAGGCAAGCATAAATCATTTTTGTTTGTGCGTGTGTGTTTAACGGCGTATCAGCATTTGGATTATTAACGCCGGGCTATCTACAGCTTGCCACCCTTTTATGATGCCAACAGCACATAGTCGGTCACCTATTCAGGTACTGGCCACGCCCGACGTTGCTTAACTTCGGTGATGAACGGGAACCGGGTGCACTCAACGTGGCTATGGGCCGTTGGCGCAGAAATCAATTAATAACAACACTTTTTCTAAAGGCAACATTTTAGTAATAAAAACAAAACTAAACCCAAATTGGAAATATAAGCGTCCTTCATGGGCCACAAAGAATAATTTGAGAGAATATCATGCAAAACGATCACTAAAAAAATATTCCGCAACATTGTCTAACAATCTCATGGCTCATAATTTAAATGAGTGATCAGTGTTCTGGGATTTTGTTCTATCAGGATTTGGTAGACAAGAATTTGTCTTTAGAGAAGTTTGGGCAATCCTTCAAGTTCTCGAGTAACTTTTCAACGACGTTTTAATGTCCGCTTGTCCTGAAGTATTAATATACATTTGTCTTATCTATGTCGCCGATCAGTTACCGGATGCATCTTCGGTGGACAATAGGGAGCTCTTGAAACATTGTTGGAATGAGGAATGAGGTCGAGACGCGAGATCTGAGTGAACGGATCATGTAGGCAGTGGCTGTCAGATGTAGGAGGCCGTGGCTATGGCTGCCTCCATTACCATAAGTGAGTGATGAGGTGGGCCAGGATAATGCTGCCATTGTTCCACTTGGTTCTGATACGTCTTCACTCACGCTCTTTATCTCTTACACTCCTTCCTCCTATTTACTTCACATGTCCTCCAATACAATCCAACCTTTTTTTTTCTTGTCTCCAGCGACTACTAAGGCAAATTGATTTCCTTCAGACAAATTTGACGATTTAAACAATGTTTTTTTAACATTCCGGTTTTTACGGCTTCTGTTGCCAATTCCTGTAGTTTATTACAAGAATTTTCTTATGAATTTAGATCGCTCAGCTTTTCTGTCTCATCGTAACATACATGCGTTGGCGGATATGTGTTGCCTCAGGTTTTATGTTGTTTTTTTTCAGTAGTTTAGTTTCAACCAACCTTGCACTGGTGGATGTATACTAACTCGTTGAGTTAGTAGTAGTAGTTAGTTGAGTCCTGTATTGTCTTTTTTTGTCCCCCCGGGTTGTTTTCAACGACTTAGCTGCTAGTGGTCTCGTGGTGCGATACATCCCCGGAGACATGTAAGCGGTCTCCAGTCCGGTACAGGAGACATTTATGTTAAAAAAGTTCTATCATTACAAGAAAATCCACTCTGCTCTTGGGAATGTCCCTGCATTTTTCATTTGGCCAGTGTTATTTGTGAAGTAATTGGTGAAGTTTTCACAAAAGTAGGTAATTTTTTAGAAAAAAAAAAAACAGTTGAGAAGAAACGTACTTTTATATCTTACTTTTAAAAATTAACTTAAAAAAAATGAATTATCTACAACACTAACAAAGCATTAAGTAAAAATTGGCATTAATGATAATATTTCTGGTCAGGCATTAATTCAAATGAATGCCGTAAAACTTTAAACTGCACAGAAAAGCATAATATCACAAAATAATTCCAGGCCAGTTTCACGTTACAAGAATTATGAATATTTTTTTTTTCAAAATTATTTCGATGTTATTGAATATTTTGTTTATATTTTTGATACATGTCTCCGGGGACATGTACTGCATTGAAGTTGATTTGAATTGACCAGAGTGCGTACATGTCTCCGGAGACATGTATCAAAAACATAAATGTTCTTACAAATCCTCAAATAAAGTCGAAATATTCAATCAGAACATATTTAAGGTATAACAATAAAATTTGGGCATTTCTCACCAAAATGCCCACACTTGGAATTCCTCTCACACTGGAAGAAACCCCCTTACATATCCCGGGGGACATGAATCGCAGCTAAGGTGTTAAAACTGGTTTCTACAAAGTGGGATTACCCTCTTGGACATTCGGGTCATTTTTAAATTTCAATGGCTACGCCGACTTGACTCTGATTGATGTCGTTTTTCATTGTCACCTACTTTACCTGATAGATGAGCATTTAATGTTTGCGAAAACGATGAAAACGGTTCATGATATTGGCTTGAATGTGGTTTCATTCGGATTTTAAATGTTAATAATGTCATCCATTTATCGGCATTTCGGTTTTTCTATTTTAATAAGTAAGAAAAAAAACTCAATCTCTTAAACTGTGGAGTTGAAAAATTTTAAAGAAAAAAAATCCCGTTTTCCCTTTGGACCGCGGCTTCTTCTAAGGTTCTTGGAGTTTACACGGCTGACTGAGCGAGGCAAAGCAGGCTTTGTCCTAGGTGCGAATCTCTCTCTGAGGTCAGCCCATAATTCATCTATTCTCCAGTCAGCAAAAACCAAATCCATTCTAGGTTTTTTCTTTCCCCAATGACCGGGTAGGTCTCCATGCGGAACTCAACCTGTCCCGCATTTCCTTTTGTCAATGCATAATATAGTTTTCTCACGGTATAGTTCTATTTGACGCTAACTCAGCAATATTAAATGCTCCAAAGGTTTCTTTGCCAAAACTATTTGAACTTAAATATCACTACCACCCTCATGATAAATATTCACAAGCGAATATGTCAATGTAGTTTTATTAATTTTATCGCATTTTAAAAAATCGCCGAAGGCTATACCACATTGAACAAAACCCATTCCTCTACGATCATCAAAATTCAGGAACGTTTGCCTTGGCCAACATTCACTTGAGAAAACCACGTGGCATTATAGAAGAGTGTCGACATATATCCCACTTGTTGATGGGCTGTAAAAAATAAATAAATAAACAAATATAATTTATCAGTTAAAAAATTCATGAGAAATAATTGTGATAATTATAGCTTGTCTTATAATGAGTAGGCAAATGTCAGGAAAAGTACTAATTTGTACTTCATCAGTCTGCAGTTATTTGAGGATTTTCGAGCTGTTCAAAATATAACAGTTTAGGACGTTCGCAACAAAGATAAAAATTATTTTTTCAAATCATTCTAGTCGACTCACAAGAAATTAAATTAAAGAAATCGAACGATTTAAAGTTAAAGAATTTTTAGCTCTCTCACCTGGAGTTCATTTACAGAAAATATTTCATGTTTTACATTGAATGCTTCACAAATATTGTAAATGAAGATTGAAGATACATGAAAACTCCTGAGAAATTTAGAATGTGTGTGGGGGAAAATGATATTGACTAAAAGTGAGACCATCCCTTAATTATGACATCTACATTTTGCTCCAATTATCCACGAAAGGCGATGGTGGTTATCTGATAGTTTAGATTAATCTATATTTGAAAAGGTTCCATCTTGGAGTTTGAGGCAGTAACCGCTGTCCTGCTACACTGTAGAGCTCTAGACATCTATACAGACTCAACTAGCTAATGAAGCGTTAAAATCTCCTAGGTGGAAACTTTAACGGTCGGATTAACTGCTAATGGATGAATTAACATTGTCTTATCATGATCAAATTCCTTTCGCGCTTAAGAGCTATATGCTATTTAAACAACAACAAAAAAATGAGTCCCATGGGCAGATAATATAGAGGTATGTGATTCATGGCTATATGGTACACTTGTGAGATAGTGTGGTCAGTACTATGACCGGCCGCCTGAATTTCCCCTTTGCCAGGTACCCATTAATGAATTAATTAAAGGCTGGGGTGGTCAGAGAACGAAGACGAATTCAAGCCATGAACGAAGACACTAGAAGATAAAAATCTTTAGTGCTTGCTCGGGATTTAAGCTCAGTTCATCCAGCATATTAGTCTAGTGCTCTACCACTGAGCTAAACTTGCCCGCGCTATTTAAACAAGCAAATTTTAGTTTAAGAATTTAATATGGGATATGCCTGTGTATGTTGGCTTTGGAATAAAATGACCCAAACTGTGGAGCTTTAGGATCACATTTTCACACTCATGAGATTGAACTTTCGCCGTCCGGTCAAAATATCTCATGTATTATCGTTTATGCGCAAAATCAAATGATGTATTAGCAAAATGCTCTTCTCCGAAAAATATGCTTTGATATCACTCTTCTAACGGATATGGATCTATGTTATAAAAATATGTTGAAGAAAGGAAGCAAGAAAGTACACCTAGGTAAACTTTCTCCTTACATAAATAAAAAATAAACAAACTTTACTTTAAATGATGGCCATATTAATGAGTAAAAATATGCCTTGGCCTCTCGTTGGTTGAAGCTGTTTGACTGCTCCAAGTATTCAACTAATGAAGACTATTTATAGGAGTTAGCATTTGGATTCAATGCCAGTCCTTGTTAAGGCTATACACCAAGGTCGGATCACCTCTCCATTAATCTAGGATCGAAGAGCACTTTCTCTACTCTCAATATGGGGGAGTTTTTTTTTTCTAAAATGAGGGACTTGTAGGAAGAAAGTAAATTCACTTATTAATCTCGTATGTACTTATAAGCAGAAACAAGTTTCTCATAGGAAAATGAAAGTGTAGTGCTCAATACGGATATGAAATGTAATTATTTCTTTTTAGCGCGGTTCCTCCCTCCCTCATAGGGAGGAACCCCGCTTATAGGGTTGATACAATGAAACAATCCGGAAGTGCCGACTAGAAAATTTTGCGTTTCAGAACCTCTGGAAACCGAAAATGACGGTAGTTCAAATTTGTATATATATATATATATATATATATATATATATATATATATATATGTATATATTTATATATATATATATATATATATATATATATATATATATATATATATTTGTCTGTTCGCTCATTTCTGGCTTCCCTGATTGTCCGATTTTGATGAAATTTGGTACAAAAATCCGTCGTCCAATTTGAAAGGTCAAGTTCGTTAACCAGCAAAATCCGCCCACTGGAAGATGGCATTTGGGGCGAAATTCGCGCAAAAAAAAATCGTAACGCTTACGTTTTTGAGTTCATAAGCTTGTAAGTACTCTTTTTATAGGCTTCTTGGGCTAGGAAAACGAATGGAACCATTTTCAAGGCGATAGCTTTAACCGTTTTCGAGAAAATTGGAAAAATAATTTTTGAATACCGTTTTTGGTTTGGGTACTTAGAATTACGGGATTCAGTTGAAACATTATCTGCATGTTCTACTTTCATTAAAACTAATATGTTGAAAGTTTTGTTACGTTTGGAGTTAAGGAAGGGTTAGAATAAAATATTTTATGAACAGACAAGAAAAGTTTTGGGAACTTCGTATACTTTCATTAATATCTCGAACACGGTTGGGAAATCATGGTAAGTGGATAGAAACTATTTGAAAGCTTTCTAAATTCTCTACAAAAAATATTCTAAAACTATTTTTGATTAGGTTATGTCAATCGGAGAAATAAGTGCTTAAAACTTCAAATACGTCTGTTTTGTTCTTAAGAACGGGTTTTTGTCGTTCTTTTTGTAATTTTTGTCTCTTTCCCTTTGTTTTTTATTGCTTTTTATTTTTGTAATTTCTTATGTTGGGAAAATTTTGTGTGTAAAACAGGATATGAAAAATGAGACCAATTTTCTGTTGCTAGAAATAATGTAAATTTTGGGAACTTTCATTAATATCTCGAAAACGGTTGAAAATCTTGGTAAACGGAAGAATACCATTAGAAAGCTTATTAAATGCTCTACATAAAAGGTTCTAATGAAACTTTTGATTAGGCGATGACAATCGGAGAAATAAGAGCTTAAAGCTTTAAAGTAATTGATTTCGCTAATTCGAACTGTTCTTTTTGTCTGTTTTTTATTCCTTGTTATTTTTTAATTGCTTATAGTTGGATAATGTATTCGAAAATAAAACAGGTTTAGTAAAATTACAAAAACAATTTATTGTTAGAAATATTGAGTTCCAAGATTCCAAGACCTTGTAACTAGCGGGAAAGTTTCTAGTGATGCCGACCCTTCCAGGTAAGATTGTAAATCCTACCTTTCAAGACTGTTGGAACCAAAACAATAACTGTCGGGGTTCGGTCACTGCTACTTTTATCGTAAAAATGGTTTTATTGTGCCGACGTTTCGGCTTGAACTTCAAGCCTTCATCAGGGCTGTAAATACAAGTAGGACATATTTAACACTAATATATGCACATATCTATGTAAATATACCTAACATATATATATATATATATATATATATATATATATACATATAATATATATATATATATATATATTTATATATATGCATATACACATACACATATACACGCACACATATGTACATATATATGCCCACATACATACACATATGGGGTATGTATTATTAAGTAGCAGTGACCGAACCCGGACAATCCTTACCTTGCATCATCAACGGTCAACGATCTCCTCTCAACAAAATAATAACTGCTTCTATTTTAATCTTTCGAAATTAGACTAGGGATAAGAACGGAACCGCGCTAAGATGAGGCAGTTCCTGCGAGTCGGACTTTTTTATACTTATTCCTGGTCATAAGCCCCTGTATTTAGAAAAATGGCCAAATGTGTTTGGCCTGACTATTATTATTCAATGTCTTGACAGTCTTGGTAAGTGGAAGTTACCCATTGGAAAACTTAATCACTTTCCTACAAATGCGGTCGGAGAATACAGTGATTGAATTTTTCGTTAGCTTTATTCGATTAAACATATTTATCAATAGTCTTTTAACAGTAGATAATATGAGTTTGTCAATTACAAAAATGAAAAAAAAAGATTGTTTTATTGTGTGTTATTTATACCGCATTCCTTTAGAACTATCGGACGTTGAGAAATCACACTTTTCCGTCCAGAAATGGACTTAATATCCAGAAAGTTTTTAAATTTCCTTGAAACTAAAACGACCTCAGAACTTTTACGTCGAAGTAATAATATCAACAATTTTGGAAATATCCAAATCACATGTGGGGTTGAACATCGTTTGAAAATATGCTAAGATTGCGCGGGTTATGTTATTGGGACACTTGCTAATGTGATTATTCTTTTGAATGGAGTAGTAAGAGGCAAGAAATAGATGGGTTACAGCAGAAGAAAAGCTAGAAGGGTTTCTATTCTTCATGGGCGTATATAGAAAATAATTTCGAGAGGGGCTGGGAAAATTTCGGGGGGTGGGGTGGCTGAGACCATTTCCGGGGTATGGAATACTAAAAATTTAGAGCTTGGAATAGTTTTAGGCAACTAAAACGCTATTACATGTAAAATAAATTTTTTTTATGAACTAAGTGATCTTATTTAATTTATTTTTAAGGGTCTTACGACAAGTTTTTTCCATCAAATCAAAATTTAGGGGGGGGGGGGGGCTGCGGCCCCCTCAGCCCCCCTTATATACTTGCTATTCTTCGATTTCGTATCACCTCGACGACTAACAATTTGCATTTCATTAAGAGTCTTTTAGTAGCTCTTGTGCCTTTTCATAATCTATTCAAATTGTTCGTGAGTTGTTGACAGGAAACCTTGTTTCTAAATCCATCACTCAGGACTTGTTACATGAGGTATAAATAGGTAAAGAAGGAATCTAGAACATAGAAGTCCTCCAGTAAGGGGGTACAGTATGGCATTTTCAGGTATAGTAATGGGTTAACTGAAAAAAAAACACCCCTCCCCACCTGCCACTTATACCCTAGGGTCTTACACGGGATATCGGCGGAGCCTATGTAATTGCGGTAAACTGCCCGGTACATAGTCTCCTCAAATTGTACTTAATTCTCCAACTGCTGGTAGGTCACGGAATGGTATTGCTGGCGGCTTCTTCTAACCATTGTTATTAGACCTCAGTCTTCCTGTCACTCTTTGACGCGCCGCCTAATGTGCGTAAGTCCTTTTCTTCTACCTGCAAGTTTGCTCCAGATTTTAAAATTATTCCCCTGCCAAGGCATAATCACTGTGAGCAAATGCCCTAGGGAACGAATGTTCAATCGCGAATAAATAGGAAGATACATTTTCAGCGGAAATTATCCGCAATTGAGGTTGTGATGAATAAATATTTTCTTCATGAGCGAATTTGTATTCATTCCTTGTTACTCAAACAGCTGTTGCATTGTCACTCTACTCTCATGTAGTATGAGTGAGGAATGACGGCCAGTAAGTCTTCAACACTGCCTCCGTAAATTACGAAATCTGTCTCCTGTGCCCAAAACCACCACCAAAGAGCTTGGACAAGCAAGGCATCTTGGAGTCATCTAGGTAAGTCCATGATAACACGCCTGTGCTAATCATTGATCATGAATAATTTCAATGACACCTACAAAAGTATTCTGAAACAAAAATGGAGATTGTCAAAGATTGCGTTTTGCTGCATTAAATCTGAAATTACTACCGTTAGTCTGTACATTCATAATTTGGGCTCCGAATAACCCACCCAATCCTATCGGTCTGATTTTGCTTCTTTCAATAATACACGCCCATCAATCACTTTCAGCTTTATTAAGCGCATTTTGGCTGCGGAAAATCCAATTTGGGTTCGGAATGTTGTTTTTGGAGTGCATTACTCCTAGTTTCATGACAAAAGAACAAAAATTGCGTCTGTTGTCTTATGTTTCAGTCATTTTTTTTACTCCAAAAAGGTAGTTATTGAAAAACAATTGGTACAATATATATCAATCATTTTGAGTTGGGTTTTCGTCCAATAAGTCTTGTAATTCTTATTAATAGAGTATAGGACAAAAATATTCATTTATTTATATTAATTACAGAGGAATGTGTGTGGGGGCTGCATGTCCCATGGTTTACATATAGGTACATATGCGCGGGATTTCACGACGCGCGTGTTAAATGTAATTGTAAATGTTTGTATCTTTGAGGTGGGTGATTGTTGTGATTATTTGTGGGCTGTCATACGTCAAGAGTTCGTTGATATTGTTTGTTAGATTTAATCTGTCTCGTTCTTTTCAGTCCTTTAGTATGTGTTTAATAGTCATATGCGTGTTTAAGATGGCACAAACAGGTCCGTCCTGTCTCGTCATTAAATGGTGATGTGTCAGCAACGAATGACCGATACGCAATCTAGTAATTACTATTTCTTCTCTCCTTTTCGGTCTGTTGCTGAATGGCCAAACACATACGGGTTTCTTTATTTCTTTAATTTAGTCCAAGTTTTTTTATGACGTCAATAGAGTATGAATGAAAAAGAATGTCTGGAGTTGAGAGCCAGGGAAATCTGTTGCGATTATTATGCCTGATTATAGCATTTTAAAGACACAGATGATATCCATTACATCCATTGTTAAACCAATTGGTGTGATTTTAGGCACGGTTTGTGACAGGGCGCCCAAAAAGTGAATAGTTTTTTTTGTCTACGTCCGTTGAGGTTGAAGCGTGAGCAGAAAAAGCATCGTTTTATCCGTCACGCACTCAGAAACCGCAGGTAGACCTATTAGAAGATCTTGAAAAGAGAACGTCGTCTTATTAAGTCAAGTCTGAAGCACGAAGGCTGCTAGAGAATCAGTGACTGCACAACCTGCTTTTGCTGGATAGTTCCATCCTCTATACTTCAACGTTCTGTCTAAAGTAATGTAGCTTCGTGTCAGGATTACTCAATGAAAGAAGTTCAAATCGTGTAAGAATTAGAAGTTTTTAAAATTTTTTACTATTAATTGTGGCTGCAATATTTTACTTATATTTGTGTGGCATATGGTTCTGTATAATTGTTAGCATTGTTCGCACATTGACATAAAGAGCAAATCAAATATATATATATATATATATATAATATAACAGGCCCGGGTTTAAGGACGATCTAGGACCTTGAAAGCAGCCCTCGAACGAAGATACTAGTCTTTAGTTGGTTCGAGATTTGAACTCAGGTCCTCCAGCATATTAGTCGAGTGCTCTACCACTGAGGTAACCTCGCCCCTATATATATATTTCACGCAAATATAAACGACATTTTTTTAGTGACTTGATGTGTCATGAAATGCCTTTTCTCCTCAGGTCTCGTAGATTGCGTCATCGTATCGACAGCTCTAAATGGAAAGATGAAAGACGCTATAATAGTCAACCTTTGTTGATTCATTTAAAACAAAGTACGCATCTTATTCTAGTTCACATAATCATGTCTAGTCGTAATTCGCTTATGTTGTTTTGTTGCAAAACCCATCATCCCCCCCCTTATACAATTATATTTTTGTAATGTTCAACTTGGTATAGTTGTTTACAATTTCTATGACACCCAATCCCAGACAAGAACACCCTGTTGAACGATCGCTCTAGAACTACCCCTAGCTCAACTTGCCACGTGACCGACACACGTACTCCGTGGGAACTCCAGCTGTCCCTCCTAGGAGACCTTCTTCAGCTGTACTCATCAATAGGAAACATAATAGCAGCTGCATCGAACCAATAGCTTCTCCTATGTAATGTTTGGCCCTCTGTAAACATTTATGGGAGCGTCTAGTTTACGCTTTACACGGCGTTACAATAAAAGAGATTAAATCACATGATATCGAGTATCATTTGTTGAATGGGAAATGTTAGGTTTATCATTTAACCGCTTAATGACCGAATTTATGTTAAACATTAAGCCAAAACTGCCTGATGTTTTATACGATTTTCACCACCAACAGAAGTAGCGCAATAGATGTAACGCGCAAAAAAGAAAAAGAAAACTGTTTTTGAGAAAATTACAAGATATTATTTCTTGGTCTGGTGGGGAAGATATTGGCGGACCTTTGTCAACCGTATTTAATAAATGCCCACAAAGAGGAAACCCTACTCTACAATGTCTACTGACATTGGAGTCTTCTCTGAGAATTATTATTTGACATCATTCTTAAAATATCTACCACTGGCCCTCCCATTGCTTTTTGTGGTATTTTTTATTTATTTATTTTTTTTTTTGTCTCTATGTAGTAGAAATCTAAGACTTCTTCTTTTCCACAAGAAGCTCAACATGATACGGCTAAGCTGCTTTTGGAAGTTTTGAATCTATATATATAAAAATCACGTGTCTGTATGTTTTTCTGTCTGTTTGTTTGTTCCTTATACAAATCCACACCGTTTGACCGATTTTGACCGAACTTGGAATAATGGTAGGTCTTGAAACATGAAATCTCCTAGGCTAGGTCAAAAAAATCTACCAGCTGTCTGTCTGTATGTTTGTCCCTTATACAAATCCACACCGTTTGTTCGATTTTGACTAAACTTGGTACACATATAGATCTTAATCTGGGGAGTGTCGTAGGCTTAGTCAAAAACGTTTACCAGCTGCTGTCTGTATGTTGTTTTTTAAAAATAAAAATCCACACCGTTAGACCTATTTTTACCAAACTTGGCATACATGTATGTCTTGATACGGGGGGTGTTATAGGTTATGTCAAAGTCGTCCAGGACTCACAGTTGGGAGGTCACGGGTTCGAAACAGTTACAGATTCGTGTTATTAGATCTTAATAATACTTATTTGGTTTCTAATTTATTTAGGCTTTCCTATATGCAGAACGTAGGTGTAGCATGGCACGCCGGGTAACATCTAGTACCCTATAAAAGAGTTTCCTTGAGGCTAGACAAAAGTGTCTAAAGGAAACTCTTGTCGAGACCATATAACACCCATTAGTGAGCTGAGGATGAAACGTTGTTACCGAAAAGCTAATATCTAGTCTAGGATTTGATCTAAGTCCTTGAACGATTAACTTCAGAATCAGCCAGCTTTCACTAACTGCAGCATCCCAAAACGTGCAAGCTAATCATTCAAATTGCACAAAATATTTATTTAATTATTTTAATCATTGTCAGACCTTTTTTTTTTTTTTTGAGGCCAACAGACGATTCACATTCATACCTAAGATAACACTTGTGTTACAAAAATCTTATTTCCTTTGGCCATGAAATGAAATGAACTCAATGTTGAACCACAAAATTCATTCTTACTTCTCATCCCTAGTGGTTTTTTAGTAAATCCACGGAATATTAAAGCACCTCTATGTAAAAACATCAGTTGTATTGTGAAAGCGACAAGGTTTGTACGACTAGACCACAATTTGCGGCTAGATACTGTCAAGGCAATAACCACAAGATTGCGGGTCGAGGTCCGATATCTCTGCGGTGCCTGTACAGGATCAGTGGTCAGGCTGTAGGCTTTTTGTTTCTATCTTGTATTTATTCAGTAACTATTCTCTGTAAACAATTTCAGAAGAAGACGTTATATTAACTTAAATAATTTATACCCTATGTCAATACTAGAAATGAGGACAACAAATAAAATTGTCGTAAAATGGTTTTACCACATTAATAACTTTTAGCGATTTTCATGCCTCCCTGCAGGTAGGAAAACTCACTTATCACTTCGAGTGCTGACGCAATTCCAAGGAAATGTCGACATTGTATATGATATATTTGTCTGTTTGCGCTTTAGCAACTACCAAATTGGTTCATTTTTTTTTTAATTTGACATGAAAATAATTGCCCAAAATGGAAGAGAACCCTCAAAACCCGGCCACGAAAACAATGTGTTTTTCCGCGGTAGTCTTGAGAAATATTTGTATTGTTAACGATTTTACGTTAATAATCTTCCAGAATCATGTATTATAGTTATTTTGATTAGGAGAACCGAATGATCCTATTTTAAAATGGAATGTTTTAGAGAAAGATGTTGGTTATTATTTTTCTTGTAGTTTAATCTTGTATTGCTAAGCTAATTAGTAACAAACAGGAGTCAAGAATCAGAGTGAGTGGTTTTTTCCCTTTTTAGTTCATTATGACCAGTTGAGTATTCATCTCGCTTTTCTTAGAGATTTCAGTCCAGCAGTTATTTAGGAATAGATATATCGTTCACCTCAAACATATTCCTTCCAACGAAAATATACAAAAGTAAAGAAATAAAAGATAAAGACGGATAAACAATAATAACTACATCCCTTAATAATTTAAATAGGTACTTTAAAACTCGAATCCAATCACCGACTATTTGATCGCATAACAATTAAGGTATATTCTGTAATCAATTAAATGATGAAGTTCTCTACGAGCTACACTAAACTAAACATTATATTAGATAAACTACAAATTATATAATTTATTTATTTATGTATTGTTCAACTTTATAACCTGATGAAACAACTCAGACTCTTATTTATAAGAACAAAGAAAAAATCGTAGTAACAAATTGAAACTTTGTGAAGTTTATCTTCGTAGCGTGTACTGCTTATGTATATATTTAGTAATTATGTGTAGTACTTACTAATATTTTTTATTTATTTATTTTTTTTTTGTCTCTATGTAGTAGAAATCTAAGACTTCTTCTTTTCCACAAGAAGCTCAACATGATACGGCTAAGCTGCTTTTGGAAGTTTTGAATCTATATATATAAAAATCACGTGTCTGTATGTTTTTCTGTCTGTTTGTTTGTTCCTTATACAAATCCACACCGTTTGACCGATTTTGACCGAACTTGGAATAATGGTAGGTCTTGAAACATGAAATCTCCTAGGCTAGGTCAAAAAAATCTACCAGCTGTCTGTCTGTATGTTTGTCCCTTATACAAATCCACACCGTTTGTTCGATTTTGACTAAACTTGGTACACATATAGATCTTAATCTGGGGAGTGTCGTAGGCTTAGTCAAAAACGTTTACCAGCTGCTGTCTGTATGTTGTTTTTTAAAAATAAAAATCCACACCGTTAGACCTATTTTTACCAAACTTGGCATACATGTATGTCTTGATACGGGGGGTGTTATAGGTTATGTCAAAGTCGTCCAGGACTCACAGTTGGGAGGTCACGGGTTCGAAACAGTTACAGATTCGTGTTATTAGATCTTAATAATACTTATTTGGTTTCTAATTTATTTAGGCTTTCCTATATGCAGAACGTAGGTGTAGCATGGCACGCCGGGTAACATCTAGTACCCTATAAAAGAGTTTCCTTGAGGCTAGACAAAAGTGTCTAAAGGAAACTCTTGTCGAGACCATATAACACCCATTAGTGAGCTGAGGATGAAACGTTGTTACCGAAAAGCTAATATCTAGTCTAGGATTTGATCTAAGTCCTTGAACGATTAACTTCAGAATCAGCCAGCTTTCACTAACTGCAGCATCCCAAAACGTGCAAGCTAATCATTCAAATTGCACAAAATATTTATTTAATTATTTTAATCATTGTCAGACCTTTTTTTTTTTTTTGAGGCCAACAGACGATTCACATTCATACCTAAGATAACACTTGTGTTACAAAAATCTTATTTCCTTTGGCCATGAAATGAAATGAACTCAATGTTGAACCACAAAATTCATTCTTACTTCTCATCCCTAGTGGTTTTTTAGTAAATCCACGGAATATTAAAGCACCTCTATGTAAAAACATCAGTTGTATTGTGAAAGCGACAAGGTTTGTACGACTAGACCACAATTTGCGGCTAGATACTGTCAAGGCAATAACCACAAGATTGCGGGTCGAGGTCCGATATCTCTGCGGTGCCTGTACAGGATCAGTGGTCAGGCTGTAGGCTTTTTGTTTCTATCTTGTATTTATTCAGTAACTATTCTCTGTAAACAATTTCAGAAGAAGACGTTATATTAACTTAAATAATTTATACCCTATGCCAATACTAGAAATGAGGACAACAAATAAAATTGTCGTAAAATGGTTTTACCACATTAATAACTTTTAGCGATTTTCATGCCTCCCTGCAGGTAGGAAAACTCACTTATCACTTCGAGTGCTGACGCAATTCCAAGGAAATGTCGACATTGTATATGATATATTTGTCTGTTTGCGCTTTAGCAACTACCAAATTGGTTCATTTTTTTTTTAATTTGACATGAAAATAATTGCCCAAAATGGAAGAGAACCCTCAAAACCCGGCCACGAAAACAATGTGTTTTTCCGCGGTAGTCTTGAGAAATATTTGTATTGTTAACGATTTTACGTTAATAATCTTCCAGAATCATGTATTATAGTTATTTTGATTAGGAGAACCGAATGATCCTATTTTAAAATGGAATGTTTTAGAGAAAGATGTTGGTTATTGTTTTTCTTGTAGTTTAATCTTGTATTGCTAAGCTAATTAGTAACAAACAGGAGTCAAGAATCAGAGTGAGTGGTTTTTTCCCTTTTTAGTTCATTATGACCAGTTGAGTATTCATCTCGCTTTTCTTAGAGATTTCAGTCCAGCAGTTATTTAGGAATAGATATATCGTTCACCTCAAACATATTCCTTCCAACGAAAATATACAAAAGTAAAGAAATAAAAGATAAAGACGGATAAACAATAATAACTACATCCCTTAATAATTTAAATAGGTACTTTAAAACTCGAATCCAATCACCGACTATTTGATCGCATAACAATTAAGGTATATTCTGTAATCAATTAAATGATGAAGTTCTCTACGAGCTACACTAAACTAAACATTATATTAGATAAACTACAAATTATATAATTTATTTATTTATGTATTGTTCAACTTTATAACCTGATGAAACAACTCAGACTCTTATTTATAAGAACAAAGAAAAAATCGTAGTAACAAATTGAAACTTTGTGAAGTTTATCTTCGTAGCGTGTACTGCTTATGTATATATTTAGTAATTATGTGTAGTACTCACTAATAAGTTTCAATAACATTTATTTATTTGTTTACGGAGCCACACAACAGCAAGTTGATTTACTCACATAATTATTAATTAATACAAAAACAATATAAAAATAAACATAGTAAAAAATAGCCTCACATTAAGGATTTAATATATAAAAAATATACACAAATTTAACAAATTTAATTTCACAATAAACAATATTTAAAAATTATAATAATTATAAATAATATAGTATTTTTTTATTGCAAGTTACGAATCATTCAATAAAATGTATATATATACACGCACTCACATACGTATGTGTATGTGTTATATGTATTATATTGGAACAAATTTTTCAGCGATATTTATGGTAAAAAAGTTTTTTTTAAAGTGAAAGTTAATGTTTCTAAAAGTATAAATTAAAGGATTATGAGACTAGGGCTTCCTCAAAATAATTTCATTAAATAATTGCATTCATAATGGCTTATTCCAGGATCCATAGCAGTTGAATAACAGACCAGACGAAGTATTTTCCCCCTGAATTCTCCAGTACACCATGGGGTTTGTGGATAAGGAAATAATATTTAAATTCCGAGTATTGTATGCTTTAAAGAACCGTTGGCTGTACCCGATCCTATGAACCTTTCACCGTCCCCACCCCCTTGGCGTACTGTTTTTTTTTTTTTTTGTTTTTTTTAACACTCATATGTTTTTATGAGTTACTTTTATTTACAGAAACAGCCTTTTATTATTTAATTTTTCTTTTATTTAAATTTTAACGTCCATTATTATTAACTAAGAATTTTAGGACCGGTTATCTATAGGTTAGCACCCTTTTCTAGCCAGGAGAGTGTTGATGCCCATCATTCTAAACAAGAGCTACCACCCCATTGTGGGAATCGAACCCTCGATCCTTGACACAGAATGTTAAGTGCCCATGCCTTAGGGTCTCCGGGTGCATTATTTACTCACATAAACAGCATTTTATGTGAGTAAATAGTGTAAAAAAATAAACTAAACAAAAATAAACCTACCTAAATTTTATACAACATTTGCATAATTCAAAAATATAACAATATTCAATTTGGAAAACAGTGATATCTCGAAAAATATACTCTTGAATTCTCGTTCTTGTTCGTCATTTTTAAATTTATGATATTATTGAAAAGAAATGATCCACTTCAGTCACACCAGTTTGCACCTATTGAATATCAGAAAAAAATCAGTGCATGTACAGGTTTTGAATTTATTGTTTCTTGGATTGTTTATTTATTTTACTACAGTGCTCCACATTTCTTCTTTGCAGAAAACGTTTATTTTGCTGTTTAAAATGATTAGAGTTAAGGCCCCAGAATACTAGTTCAACAATTTTCAGAGTGTTGAAAGACCTTGCCGCCATCACGCTAAAAGCCAGTGACGCATGACGCATTGTTAAATGCTAGTTAGATTACCCACTTTTTTTTGCTTTGATCAGCTATTTTTTACAGTACCGTAAAATGGGGTCACATGAGTACAGTGTGGTGAAATTGGTACAAACCTATACTGCAAGGATATTTTCATTTAACTGAAACCAAAGGGTCGAAGCTTGCCCAAGGAGTGCAAACAGACAAATATATACCTATATATTTGTCTGTTTGCTCCCGGACAAATATATAAGGATACCCGTATATGTATGTGCAGCATAGGCTTGTACCAATTTGATGTCTCTGTACTAATGTGACTTTTACAACTTAAAAGTACGAGACTTAAAAGACTTTCAGTAACTTGGCCTTTTGGCCCCCTCCCTCCATAGGGAGAACCCCCGCCTTAAGATGCAATCCAGAGCCGCCAATGAGAATTATCCGCCTTTTGGCCCCCTCCCTCCATAGGGAGAACCCCCGCCTTAAGATGCAATCCAGAGCCGCCAATGAGAATTATCCACGTTTCATGCGTTTCTGCAGGCCGAACTTTATGTAATTTCTTTTAGCAGTAAAATGAATTTTCCCGTAAAACAATATACCTAATATGAGACCAAATTTTTGGTTCTTTCTTCTATAGGCTGCCGAGTATACGTCGAGTATACCACGTGAGCAATTTCCACTACTGTAATTTATGTGTGCATAATGGCTCCTAATATCTCACTTTTATTCAAGATTTCATTGGAGCAGGTTTTTTAATTTTTCTTAAAATATTGACGATATCTATTCCATCCTTTTCTGAATAGTCCGTGAGTCAGTAACCGCACGGTTCATGAAGTGTTTTATGCACCTTGAAATTTTGCTATAATATACCTCTTGGGTAGATAAGAAGGTAAATATGTGTTTCCGGAACATACCTTGGTGCACCAGGCACTGTGCACTGGGGAAAGGTGCAAAAAAATATTTCCCAAAAATAGAGATTTAATCAGAAGCCAACTATTTTTAATTTAAAATTAAGACAATTTTACAATGAATAATAAATATGGCAGACACTTTTAAGCCTTAATTATTTTTATTCTCATACTAAATGAGAGTTTTATACGCACTGCCATTTAAACAGGAACAGCTGTACAAGATCATGTGAGCAAGAACCAATGAGAGGGCAAAGAATAACCGCGGTTCTGTCATTCACTTTTACGGTTACACGCTGTGTATTCCAGTCTATCATAGGCACCATTTATTTTTATGTTTCCTGATAATTAAACCCCACAAAAGTGTCTGCCCTTTTGTAATTATTTTCAAATATGTTTATTGAAGACGCTGTTTAAATCGCAGCGTGAATAAACCACTTCATTTAATATTAAAAATAAAAAGTCCGTCACGCAGGAGCTGCAAAACTAAGCACTTTCCTCAGAACTTGGGTTGTGTAGACTGGTTTCCAGAACAATTTGCTTAAAATATCCTACATAAATAAAATAAAAACATGAATAGTTCTCTTTTAATTTTGTAATGAGTAACTGTTCAATTATTAATTTGCTTCCAGAGTTATGTTTACACATGGTACCTACTACACTACTTAATAAATACTAAAAACTTCATATTTTCTTCTTTTGATCTGACGCAGGAACAGGATACAGTCCCTCTAGAGGGAGATAGCGCTTCTTGCGAAGGCCTTGCGAACCTATGTCCGGTGGGCTATTCTATTGAAATATATTACGTACAAAGTAAACCCCCCTTTCCGATCGACCGATTTAGCTCATTTTTACACTTCTTTCCCATGAGTTACCCATGACGTTTACTGAGTTTCGTTACAATACAGCAGAAATTACGACCGGTATGAGTATATTATTAATTTGGGTCCGGAGTAACCCCCCCCCTCCTAATTAACCGATTTAGTTTATTTTTACAACACATTTGTACCTGTATATATTCAGCAATATAGGTTTGCACCTTTCCCCTATGCGAAGTATCTGGTGCACCAAGGTATGTCCCGGAAACACATATTTACCTTCTTATCTACCTAAGAGGTACATTATAGCAAAATTTCAGGGTGCATATAGCACTTCATGAAAAGTGCGTTACCAGCTCTCCGACTAGAATGACTCTAGGGATAATAACGTTTTGGAAACGCGCTATGATGATGTAGTTCCTTCGAGTCGGACTTTTTTTATTTGATTGAGGACTATCTAAAATTCGTTTATCACGACAACCAAGACTACATCCACTTAGCGACGCACGATCATATAATCCCGGAATACGTAATGAGCAATAAACTCTTCTGTTGTCATAAATGTGAAAGGCAATCTATCTTTATGATTTTTTATGACTTCAAGTTTATTATGACAATATGAACGAAGTGCTTCGTGTAACACCAAAGTCGTTTATGAATTGAATTACATGTTAACTTGTTAATTGTTTCACAAAGTTGTAAATTTTATTGTTGTCTTTTTTTATAATAATTGAAAAGAATGTTTCTTACAAATTGTCGCAAAATAATTGTAAATATTTTTGAGTTCTGTCGCATTGGTTTGAAAATATGTAGAGATATAACCCATTATTTACATTAATATAAATTAGTATATAATCATGCTATAGTATAATTTAATGCTGATATTATAACATAAAGGGATTATTTAGCAAGCAAATAATTTCAAAGATTTTAATCAAAATAATTGATTTTATATTCAGCATGGGCGTATATAGAAAATCAATTCGGAGGGGGCTGGAAAAATTCCGGGGGGAGGGGGGCTGCAGGCCCCCTTATATACGCCCATGATATTCAGTGATTACATTTGTTCTTTCTTGTAATGGGCTTTCTCGATTTTCAGTTAGTCATCTGATACACTTGCTCAACATGTTGGATTTTTTTGTCCTGAAGCAGGCCTTGGAATCATATTTGATCAAAATCATTCCTGGAGGAATCATATTTCCCAAATTTCCCGTCGATCCATATTTATCCTCAGACAGCTCAACCTATCCCATCTCCAGCCAACAAAAACCCGTCAAGCCCTTGCTCGCCTGAATAAATGTATCGTTCGTTTTATCCCCGGGATCCCCTGGGACACCCATATTTCGCACTTCTACCACGAGCTGAATTTACTATTTCTTATTTATCGTCGTCAGTACTTACTCAGCTCAATCCTTTACGAAATCATTCAATCCCCAAGACCTTCTTATAACTTTCACCTCCTTAAATTAAAAACCTCAGTGCCGTAACTCCCGCTCTCGTCCCCTCTGATCTTTCTATTCCTTCCCAACGTATAGCTTTATTCAAAAAATCATTTGTCACCCGTGCCACCTCGCTATGGAATTCCTTACTCTGTCTGTCCGCCAACCAAGAAGCATGGTGTGAAACCCGCTATGATTACGCAGTTCTCGGAGTTGGCGAATCTTTTAAGCAAATTGAGTACCCTCACATTATTGGACTTAAATGTATTTTATAACCAGTCTCTTCTAGTATAAAACGTTACAATACTAGTATAATCGTATTAATTACCAAATACACATATAAATAAATCTTATAATGAATAAATAATAAACGGCAAACAAATCAATTTGTTTTATAAGCGAACTTAATAAAATATGAAAATGACAACATCTAATGGCATATCTTATCAATCTTTCCTGCTGCCTTTGGAGTCGGCTTACAAACCCCTGCAACTAGGATATCAAACAAAGCCGGCATTAAGCAGCTTTGAGATATGAAGCCAAGTTGCAAGCCGGTCGGACATCTGTTTTTAGGTGAAACCCAATCCAAATGGTTTTTCAGTGACCACCCAAGATGGGCCCCCACCCGCCAGGCCCTCATGCATTAGACCAATTATCGACACACATTTAGTCCTTCTAATGTACTATTATCTCTTCCGAGAATTGCCTTTAATTCAAGGGATCTTCTTGGACAAGGGGAAATATTTTTGAATATATATTCGGTAGTCTCTTCTAGGAACCAAGGCATTTTAGAAGTTGGTCATTTTCCTTCTTTAATTAAAAACTCTACCATGATTAAGCCTTGGATTTTTACATTATTTTTATCCAGAAAAAAACATCTCAGAATTGTTTTGGTATATTCTGATTGAAAATGGCCGTTGGCCGCTCATAGGTGACTTAAAATGAAAGTATTTGTGTTGTACATCTTGTAATGGTAATCGGTTTTATTGTATTAAGAATTGTATATTTGAATAGGAGGCCAGTTGAAAGAACGTTTATAATTTTCGATGTTTTTCTCTTTTTTTTATTCAACTTTTTTGTTTTTTTATTCAACTTTTTTGTTTTTTTATTCAACTTTTTACTATAATCATTAAATATCAATTTTATTAAGAATAATTTTCATTTATCTCTGATAATATCACGAAAATAAACATAATATTACTTTTTTTTATTTGATGTTTTATCACACTATAATTCCTATTACATTATGAAATTGAGTGACAATCTCAGTTCTGAATATATCGCTGGAAACCTGATTAAATTCTGCAACTTTTGTGAGATTCGGTAGTCTGCAGGATTTTTTTTTTTTTTTAAGAGTAGTGCTTTTTGAAAGTTTGTTGCTAACCAGAAGATTTTATTCATTTCTACATTTTAAATTGATATTTTGGGATGAATGAGACCATTGGATGTGCATTAGCCTTAAAAAATTTAATGGTTATTTTAAACATGTAATTCTACGTTGAAAAACAGTTTGTACAAGCAGAGAAAATTGGAGTTGTACTACCAAAAACCTTTTTTCTGAAGAACCTTTGGAACAGCATATGTCTGGAACGGAGTGAGATAGAAATGTTTGGTTGGTGGTGTTGAACTACTTTTTTTTTTGTCTAGTTTCACCCCCTTTAATACCTATTGACATTAACTTGCGATACACCCTGTATATGAAACTTCCTCGGTAATACCAAGTTTCAGCAATAAATTAAGTGCTATAAAATAAATATCTTACTTTTCACTATAAACTGTGAAATTTCCACATGGTGAGAAAAAAGTCAACAAAAAGTGTTTTGGGATTAGAATTGAAAGAAATATTAGAGCAGTATTCTAAAAGTAATAAGGTATAAACAAATGTTAGTTCAAAGGCGATTGTCCACCTTCCATTTGGGAGTTTTTTTTTACTCCCAGCACCACCGTGGACTTGTCTTCGAGTTATATGAAGTACGTTTGAAAGGCAGATTCTGGAGAAAATTCCCAGATTGCAGGACTAACTTTTTAAACAAACAAACAAAAAAAAAAAAAAAAAAAAAAAAAAAAAACAACATGTTTTTGTATTAATAAAATGTCTTTTAGCCATCCGATAGATACTCTATTCAAAAAGTGAATTATAAAATGAATGAATGATGAATAAAGACTTTGTATGTGGAATGGAATCGAGAAAATATATTTCAAGCTCTGTAGGATATTTTCAATAAAAATGAGTAGAACTGTCATATCGACAAAAATGTCAAAAAGATAGGGAGTAACCGCGCCAAAAGTAAAATAAAGTTCAAACAATAAATAGGTACTAAAATAACGGATGTAACCATCAGTGTAAGGCTTTTTTATCGCGTAAAAATGTTTGGCCTCTTAAGAGCTGTAGAGTGTGTAAGAACTGGCACACATGTCTTCAAACTTTCGCAACTTCCTCTCTTTATCGAAGGCTTATGTTGCGTATTTGTAGACTTTAATTGGACAACCCTATATGCGCATTCATTAACACCTGGTTATTATTAAAAAGTCCGACTAGCAGGAACTGCGTTATCTTAGCGCTTTTCAGTTCGCCCCAACAATCGTGTTCCGATGGACGAATTCTGCCGGTTAACGAACGTCGCCTTTCAAATCTGACAAGCAGGATTTTGGTACCGAATTTCATTAAAATGGGACCGTTTTTATGGCAGCTACAGCGCGAACAGACAAATATATATTTACATCCAACTTTGAACCACCTTTATTTTCGCAATCTATGGCTACTAAAACTTTTCTAGTCGGCAATTTCGGATTTCGTCATGAGGTCAATCTCATAAGCGGGTTTCTTCCCTAGGGCGTGAGGGAGATAACGCAGTAAAATGAATTCATCATTGCTTTCATTCAATTATTATGCATATATCACACCTGATATGGAGCCCTGGTGTCTGTGAGGGATAAGGCTTAAACACTACGTGCCCTCGTGGGTTCTATTCCCTCTATGCGTGGTGGCTTTTTTAAAAGAAAAAGAAATAGCATCAGCCTTATCCTGGCTAGAAAAGGGTGATAACCAGTGGATAAGCTGTCCCATTAATCAGTTTACGTGTAAGTTGTTTTTTTTTTTTTTCATGTTTACTTAAAATCTGTACAATTATAAGTACAATAGTTAATTGTGCTGGCCTAAGAAGAACATGTCAATGAACAGTATATCAAAGGAGCCAAACATTATCGGCACTTCCTAATATATCTAAACAATTTGTGCTGTTTTTAACTGCTGTTATGGTAGCTGGTCACGGGGCCAAAGTCTCTTAAGCCTCCTGGGAAGATCTAGGGTGGGTCTGAGTGGAAAGGGATTGACCTCTAGGATTTGGGTGGGATGACAATTTGGAATGAAACGTTAGGAATCGGGATTTGGCGAGGTCGTTTACGAAGGGAATGTTAAGGTCGTTGTGTAGGGTTTTGTTGGAGACATTAAAGGGAGCATTAACTATTCTTTGAAGGACTTTGGATTGGAATGCTAGTATTCGTTGTATGTTTGAGTGCTTTGCTGTTCCCCATAATTCAAGTCCGTAAGTCCAAATAGTTTTATAAATAGTGAGTTTGTTTTGTTTCGTAAGCTTTGAGGTACGGCCAAGTAGTCGTCGTAGGAGTCCATATATCTGTTTACCTCTGGTCTTTTCAGTCGTGTGGGTTCCTGCTTTTTTTTTTTTTTTTTTTTTTTTTTTTTTTTTTTTTTTTTTTTTTTTCTACGGCGCATCCACATAAATCTTGGCCTTTAGGCCGACGTCCAGGGTGCAGCCAGGAATTGTCTTAGCGAGCCCTGAGATGATCTAGTGCTTATTATTTAAATTTTAACGTTCATTATTATTAACTAAGAATTTTGGGACGGGTTATCTATAGGTTACCACCTTATAGCCAGCATAGGGCTGATGCATTTTCTTTTTTCTAAAGAAAAGCCACCACCCCATAGTGGGAATCGAACCCACGACCTTTGGCACAGTGTCAAGTCCTCACGCCTTTACGGCCCCGGGTCTCCTTAATTTGCTTTAGTATATAGTTAGATATTTTATAGCACTAAACTTTTCTCATATCTATAGATGTACATAGTGCTATCTCAAAACAATTCCTTACAAATCTTAATGACTTGACCTGAAGTCAAGCCATGAACTGTAATTTAAACCGCACTAATTATTACATCTACTAACGGCATTTTTGGAGAATAAATGTGAAAATAATATTATTGATATTTATGAAGTGTGAGATGTAGGCGTGTAGAAATGTTTCTAGAAGTATTTTCTTGTCCTGCGGAAACCGCAAACAATCATTGCGGTCTTCTTTTCCTATCCCCTGACATTCAAGACCTTCCTTTTAGTTCTCACACATATCATGGAAAGAGGAAAAAAAACATTGAAATCTTTTATTTCTTTGTGTGAAGCCTACTTTAAAAAACGTTGCCTTTCTCAATAACTTGTTTGTAATTATTCGGTTTCATTTGGATTATGATGTCTCAGGAGTCTTCTGGTTTCATTTTCATAATCTATAAACACACACACACACACACACACACACACACACACACACACACACACACACACACACACACACACACACACACACACACACACACACACACACACACACACACACACACACACACACACACACACACACACACACACACACACACACACACACACACACACACATATATATATGTACATATACATCTGATCCCTTGATCGCGTCATCACGCGTAAACGGCTGGACCAAAACGGGGATTTAACGTTTATCACCACGTGCCTGATGCAAAATATGTTGGTAGCTTTCAATTTAAATGACTAAATGGAGGTCTGTAGCTCGGTGAATTGCTGGAAGTGAATATGTTGATGGGGAATGGCAGTGCTGAAAAAGTATTTTGAGGGCCGCGTGGCGGTACAAGAAATTCACTATACCCTATATTACATATATTTATTATCTGTTTACGTTTGTAGATTCAGGGTCAAATGTATTAATTAATATGTTTCCAATTGCCAACGCTGGATAGGGATTACAAATGTTTGCATATTTATTTTATGGGAGATTCTGCAAGAGGAGTTGCTAGGCACACAACGATTCGGTGAAAAGGCCAATAGTTTTTCCAATTGTAGCCCTTTTTTTACCGTCTACTATGAATCGACT
Source organism: Gonocerus acuteangulatus (assembly GCA_946811695.1). Lineage (NCBI taxonomy): Eukaryota > Metazoa > Arthropoda > Insecta > Hemiptera > Coreidae > Gonocerus > Gonocerus acuteangulatus. Next base: position 50,642,494 of record OX328127.1, read on the forward strand.
GCATTATTCACGACCGCATTAGACCACATGTCAACCGATAGCCAAAAAAATTGTCATGGAAATCGACGAAACGCCTGTTGGACAACAACATCGTCTGTCTCTATTGTCATCGTGGGTGAACATTTATAAAACTGATATATTTTTTTACAACGACTCCTGAAAATATGCGGTTGTTATAAAATGCTGTAAGCTGTCATTAATTAATGAATAATAATATAAACAGAAAAGGATTTAACATGTGCACAACAGAATGGTTGGGATTTGTCTAAGAGATAACGTCAGATTTTTAGAAGAACCTATATTATCGTAATCTTCCCCTATCCACTGGGCTTTTTTTTCTGAAGAAGGCTGTCTAAGAGCATGCCGTTCGCGATATATTATTTTGTGAAAATTTGACGTATTATCTTACCGAATCCCAACAATTCTTGATTTCTAATCACCTCAACAGCTAGCTATATTCATCTCATTATTTAGTTTTATTACCACTCGACCGAACCTGGAGAATATCTGCCATAATAATCCGCGTTTCGCTTAAATTTTAGGCCATCAAAATATGACTTACAATACTCAAAAATGTTCAACCCGTTCGTACCTAAAATATTTTTGTTTCCCGGCCTGAAGACTTCATTAAGACCTCTGCTATTTTAGGTTCATCCTTCAGAAAGAGGTGTTCCCATCTTTTCTGTGCATTAAGGTGAGAAACGTGCGTGTGCGTCTAGAGTTTGGCCGGACTGTTGACCAAAGCTCAAATTGCCTTGACAAATCCCCAAAGGTATTTGCAGGTCTGACAGTTTGATCTACAGCCTACAGGTAACCAACCCTTGGTGTTCTGTGCTCTTCTACCCCGTCTGGGGCCTTCCATTTATCTCATTAAAGGATAATCTCTTCCAAACTTACCTCTCTAAGGGTCAAGAAATGTGACAAAATTCCAGATGTTGTTCACAAAAGCAGTTAACAAAGAAATTACCGTATATTTCCAAGTTTCAACCAAACTGATATATCTGCTTCCTAAAAGACATCGTATCCTGACTAGAAAATGGTGGTAACCTATAGATAAAGCGTCCTAAAATTCTCTTTCAATAATAAATGGACGTTAAAATTTAAATAAATAAACAAAGATGGAACAGTTGGGATTCGGCTAAAAAAAACCTCAATACGATTTTTGTAAAAAAAATCTATATTTAGGACGTTTCGGTTACTCTTTGGTAGCTTTCGTCACCAATGAATATGCCGGGAGGCAGAGGAAGTTAACACTTAAGTAACCATTGTGGAAGTGTGACACTTTTAAAGAGACCACCAAAGAGTAGCCGAAACGTCCTAAATATAGATTTTTTTACAAAAATCTTTTTTTAGCCGAATCGCAACTATTCCATCTTTGCTTATCACCCCGACAGCTAACTATCTAATCTTCATGATAAATAAATAAATGTACAATTCTCAATATCAACGGATAGCTATCTCTTCCTAATTTACTTAATATATAAATCTTAACCTTTTTATTGTAGGAATAATTGCTTTTTATGCAGCCTTTTGCTCATATCAACTAGTAATTAACTTTACCCTATTGTTCCTTGTGTAAATGAAACGAATGTATACGTTGTTTATTTATAAATTCTTAAAAGGGATTTCTGCACTTCATGTATTTCGTAATTGGATAAGTTGATACGCCATCAAATTAAAAATACTTGCATTTAGTTTAGAAATGAATTGTAGGTATGCTTAAAAATATTTTCATTTTTATAATGAAAATTTCACCATTATAATATTTTTTTAAGTCATATATATTATTTCTTTTTGTAAATAACAGGAAAAGAAACAGAGAGTGGGGTGATACTCTTTCTTACTTAGTGGAGCCAGAATTAGCAACACGTGTAGGTGATTTGAGAGTCCTCCACCATCTGGGATGAAGGTTATACGTAGATAAGATCTACTTTTGTAGAAGAGTAGTTGGATCTGGAAGCCTTCCTGTTTTATTACAGAATATTGCTCTTCTTGATATATAATTGAATTTTATTTTAAGGCGTTTGTACTAAAGTTTTCAAACTAACACCGACATATCTTTCCATTTATTGGAAGTCCAAAATTAAAGTTTTCCATTTATTCATTGCAATGTGAAATTTGAAACCTCAATATCTACATTCGTACGGTGCTAAAATACAACATATCTTAGTCTTCCTAGTCTGCCAATTTAACCGTTTATCAATCAAAAACCCCTGTATTAAGTGATGCCTTTATAGATATCAGGAGTAGAAAAGAATGGAAGGCTACAGAAAATCTAAACAAGTCCTGTGAAAATGTGTAACCGCAAACGTTAATATTTATTCAATGTCCGCGGTACTCGCCAAACTGGAACATGTTCGGGCTACAGTGACCTTGATCAAAATATAATAAATCAGATGAAAATTTAACAATACGGTTATTTATTTTTTCATAATCAGAATTCCATATATAAGTTGTATAATTACTTTTTTATTAGAATTCCACATTGTTACGCCGCTGATGTTTCAACGCAGGTGTTAGAAGGCTAAGGCCATCTTTGGCGTTGCTTTTTGAACCTTCTGGCTCGAAATGCTTTAAAGCATAAAGTTTTACTTTTCTCCTACTAGTACTTCCGACAGTTTTATTTCGTTTTTTGGGTATTGCACTACTTTTTCCAACCCATGTCCTTAAAGACATGTTTCTTAAAAAAGTAGTCTTTAATAAAAGACATTAATAAAATTGGAAAAAATCATTCATCAAGTCTATTGCATATGAAAAAAGTCCTTCACGCAGGAGCTGCATAACTAAGCTCTTTCCAGAGAATTTTTGTAGAGTAGACTACATTACTGAATAATTTGTTGTAAATAACCTATATAAATAAAATAAAAACGTGAATAGTTCTGCTCATTTACATTTCTTATGAGAACTGTTCAATTATTAACTTCGTAAATAATTTTCTTCCAGAGTTATGTTAATACATGATACTGTACTACTTAATAAATACACAAAAACTTCTTTTTCCGTATTTTGATCTGACGCTGCAACAGGATACAGTCCCCCTAGTGGGAGATAGCGCTCCTCGCGGCGGCTTCGGGAACCTACGACTGACAGGCTACTTCTAATGAAACAGAGTTTTAAGTAATCCCTCCTTTCCAATAGACCTATTTACTTCATTTTTACAGCACTTCTTTCTCATGAGATACCCACGAAGTATACCGCGTTTCGTTACAATACAGCAGAAATTACGACCGGTATGAGCCGGTATGAGTATATTAGTACTTTAGGTCCGGAGTAAACCCCCCCTCCAAATAACCCGATTTAGTTTATTTTTACAACCCATTTTTCCCTGTTGATTACCACCACTAATACCGAGTTTCGTTGAAATATAACAAAAATTAAGCCTGGTAATGGCAAATTGGTAATGTGGGTCCCGAGTAAACCCCCCTCCTAATGAACCGATTTAGTTTATTTTTACAACGTATTTTTCTCTTTTGATAAACATAACGAATACCGAGTTTCGTTGAAATATAACAAAAACTACGGCTGGCATGGTCAAATTAGTGTTTTGGGTCCGGGGTAAACCCCCCTTCCCGGTGGACCGATTTTGGTGGTTAACGAACTCGTTCAATCGTTTGCTAATTGAACGCTATATACCACGTTTCGTAAAGAAGAAACAAAAACTCTGGCCGCTATCGTGTTAAGAGACATATAGAATTTCTTCAATTCTTTATCGATCCTACCTAGTAGACACTGAAAATGACCCCCGTTAAAATATATATATATATATATATATATATATATATATATATATATATATATATATATATATATATAAATTTTAACGGGGGTCATTTTCAGTGTCTACTAGGTAGGATCGATAAAGAATTGAAGAAATTTTTCAAAAATTCCGTCTTGAGAGCAACCTCAATAGCTACTTTCCTTCGGAGGAAAGTGCTAAAAATGTCCCTCACGCAGGAGCTGCATTACTAAGCACAATCTCTAGAATGTAGTGTGTAGACTGCATTCCTGAATAATTTGCTTAAAATAACCTATATAAATAAAAATGCTCTGGCAATGATTCAATGTGAGGTTGTAGTGCAGCTGCAGGAAGGCATGACACACCACATATGCGTGACCTCTAGATGGTACAGTGCCAAGTTCAAGCCCATTGCAAGCATTGTCAAGGTCAATGGCACATCCTATCTAATGAAGGGATCATTGTACGCTTTTCAATCATTTCATTAGCTGTCATGAGACCAATAACACCTCCCTTTTTCCTTTTCAAAATAATGAATTCCTATTGAAACGGAAATGCAACAAACATCATAAAACGATATTATTATTTGTTATGTACATCTAGTGCATCAGAGGTATCCTAAGATGCGTTGCTGTGTACGGTATCATGTCTTCTATCCATTGTCATTATTTGGACACTTTATCGCGGTTAGGCTCTTTTTCGCGGTTAGGCCTATTTCTGTGAAACCTAACGTGGGATTCTTTTGGTTTTAATGAAGACAGCAAAGGAACCTCTCTAGAATCGTTCAAATTCCCTTCAAGCACATGCCATTCCTTACATATTCAAATAGTCCAGTTGATAACATTATTAAGAATACCACTAGTTTTATACTTCCACTACCACAAACAAATTTATTATATACAAAGCAGGTTTTGGAATGAATGTTGGATCTTTAGTTGCCTACTTTCAGCTGGCTGGCTGGTCTTTTTATTTAAAAAAGCACTCACTCCATTGTCCACTCGTCGTTCAAGCCTGACTTGAAGGTGAATCCACAATCTGTTGTAGTCCTTGTTCAGATAGGGATGTTGACACAATGGAGCCTAGAATTCCGACAGACGGCAGGGGAGTAAAACTTTATGGTTGTTTTTACCTTCCAGGTGGCAGCCTTACCTGCCTGCAATAAAATAAAGGCACATTTTATGTGTCCCCTGCAATAAACTTGGAAGCAGTAAAATGGTAGGAGCGGCTTGTAAAGCTTTCAATATATTTTCAGAGAGAAAACCTAAAGAACAGGAAAAGGGCCATTTCGGAGCTAAAGTATGCAACGGGTTGGATCATAGAGTGAAATTTTGTGACTTCGTTTGTATTTTTTTTCATTAGCTCTTTGCTCCATATTCAAAATATCAAGTAAAATTGCCTTCGAAGGATTTATTTTATCCAACAAGATGCAACACCGAGTCGTAAATATTGTAACCAATAAGGATATGACCAACTCTTTTCAGCCAAGATAGGCGCAATGCCTTTAATTTTTTCGAACGAAAATCCAGGAACATTCAGCAAGTTTCCTCCCTCCCTCCATAGGGAAGAAACCCACTTATGACGTCGACCTGGTGATGGAACCCCGAAGTGGCCAACTAAAAAATTTTAGGTTTCGGATCATTTTTTCCTAGATCAGGAAAATAATGGTTGGCCAAACTTGTGTGTGTATATAAATCTGCCTCTTTCCTCTCTAACAGCCTGAAAAATCATCCAATTGTGATGAATTTTGGTAGAAAAATACGTTTTAATACGCAGTTTTGGAATTTTCGTATATTTTCTTAAATATCTCGAATATCGTTGGTAAATCATTAAATTTAAAGAAATCATTTGAAAGCTTACTAAATTGTCTGATATAATGATTCTAAGATTATTTTATCATGATGATTAGATAGTTAGCCGTCGAGGTGATAAGTACAGATGGAATGGTTGGGATTCGGCTAAATAAACCTCAATATGATTTTGTTTTAAAAAAATCTATATTTCGGACGTTTCGGCTACTCATTGGTAGCCTTCGTCAGCTAAAATGACAAAAAAAGAAATTAATACAGAAACAAACAAGAAAAAATTTATAATTGTGATAGTTAACAGAACTATAGATACAGTTTAACTTATAACAGAACATATCGTCTTAAAATTCTTAGAATGAGTAGAATGAAAAAGAAAATAGGTACAGTAATTGATTTTAATAGTAATTAGTAACATTAATTGATTTTACAAAGAAATAAGAGAACTATATACCAATGACAAATATAGTAGCTAATAGTAACATTAATTAATTTTACAAAGAAATAAGATACTACATACCAATGGAAATGCCGAGCGGCAGAGGAAGACCAAGGTTGGCAATTAAGTAACCATTGTGAAAGTGTCTAAGGAAAAAAAGGAATCTGCAAGGGGTATATGTAACTGGAAACAGCAAGAGGTGGGGGAAACGGGCGGTAGGATCAAACAGATGTTTATGACATTTTATGACAGGAAAGGAGAAAAAGGTGTTAATGGAAGGATACCCAAGGGGCAAGGTAAAAATCTAGGTAGGTGGTCGGGCGAGTATTTGGAAAATATTAGCGTACATAGGAGAAATGCCTTGTTGGTCAGTTTTGTAATTTATATTGTTTTTGTTTAAGTTTATGTGTACACATTCCGAGATCTGTAGTCTTTTTTTGTTACGTTGTGTAGAAAGAATTTTCGTGTCGTCGAAGTTAAAAGTGTGTTTTTGTGTAATGGCGTGTTTTGCAAGTGCAGATTTATCTATTTCTTTATTAGTGATGGTTCGTTTATGTTGTGTAAGACGTGAGTGAATGTCATTTATGGTTTCTCCTATGTATACACCATTACAGGAAGGGGTTTGGCAAGGGACTTGGTAAACACATCGGTTGGTATGTTCAAAAGGGATGGGATCTTTACACCAAACTCAAAGATCCCATCCCTTTTGAACATACCAACCGATGTGTTTACCAAGTCCCTTGCCAAACCCCTTCCTGTAATGGTGTATACATAGGAGAAACCATAAATGACATTCACTCACGTCTTACACAACATAAACGAACCATCACTAATAAAGAAATAGATAAATCTGCACTTGCAAAACACGCCATTACACAAAAACACACTTTTAACTTCGACGACACGAAAATTCTTTCTACACAACGTAACAAAAAAAGACTACAGATCTCGGAATGTGTACACATAAACTTAAACAAAAACAATATAAATTACAAAACTGACCAACAAGGCATTTCTCCTATGTACGCTAATATTTTCCAAATACTCGCCCGACCACCTACCTAGATTTTTACCTTGCCCCTTGGGTATCCTTCCATTAACATTGGTATATAGTTCTCTTATTTCTTTGTAAAATCAATTAATGTTACTAATTACTATTAAAATCAATTACTGTACCTATTTTCTTTTTCATTCTACTCATTCTAAGAATTTTAAGACGATATGTTCTGTTATAAGTTAAACTGTATCTATAGTTCTGTTAACTATCACAATTATAAATTTTTTCTTGTTTGTTTCTGTATTAATTTCTTTTTTTGTCAGTTTAGCTGACGAAGGCTACCAATGAGTAGCCGAAACGTCCGAAATATAGATTTTTTTAAAACAAAATCATATTGAGGTTTATTTAGCCGAATCCCAACCATTCCATCTGTACTTAAGATTATTTTAGATAGAACGATCTCTGCCCGAGAAATACGGCATATCATGTATCACATATAAATCATCGTTCCTTTGAATAGTAAGGAAGTATTTGTTTCGGTGCTTTGAACAATTCTTTGTGTAAGAAATTTTTTTAATTGCATTCAATACTAAAATGAAATTATAGTCAAACATGTTAAGTAAATTGGAGACATGTTTGTAATATAGTCTTCCATGAAAATGGGGGAAAAGGCGGATTGTGTAATTTCCGCTGTTGTGTAACTTGGCTACTGTCAGCCCCCTGTGCCTTGTGAAGCCTGAAATACGCTTTTCTTCAAAATGTTATTCGAATAGGTGTTGACATTTTACAGGAAAATCAGAAAAAATGTATCTGTTTATATTCTAAGTTTTCCAAAATTCACTATAAGCAACAACGGAAACGCGCTAAGATGGCGTAGTTCCGACGAAACGGACTTTTTATTTTATTGTAAGTAGTATAGCGTCTAGGTTAGTAATTGTATAATTGAAAAGCACAAAGACTTAATTTCAATTCCCTTCAAAATGCATTCTAAGTATTTCGACCTATGAAATTTACGGTGATTAAATTTATTTTTTAGGAGACCCGATGGCCGTGAGGGTTAAGGCGTGAACACTTAACACATCATCCCTATCCTGGCTAGAAAAGGGTGGTAACCTAGATAACCCATCCTAAAATTCGTAGTTAATAATAAATGGACGTTAAAATTTAACCCTTAATTAGTGGCGTCGGGTCATATTGACCCGAATGTATTTGTTTATTCGACCTTTGCCCTTTGAAATATTTGTATTTCAATAAATATTATTGTTTATTATTATTTATTTAAATTACTTTACCCAAAAAAAAATCAATTTAAAGTTTGTTTCACTGGGGCCCCAACACCATTAGTTATGGAAGAAAAAGCACGCCACTAATTAAGGGTTAAATAATAATAATTTATTTTTACTTCGAAATGGCATTAAAAAAATCATTGTTAAAAGGTCAATAACAATGATTTTAAATCGTTATTGACACATTAAATCACGTGTTATTCATAAATGGTAGGTCCGGTGGCCGTGAAAGCAAAGGCATGGCATTCCAAGTCGTGGGTTCGATTCCAGTTCTCACTAAGGGTGGTGGCTTTCTTCAAAAAATGAAAATGCATCAAGACTATTCTCTCTAGAAAAGGATGTTCCCCTGTAGAATACTCTTCAAAAAAATCTGAGTTCTGTATATGTGGACGTTAAAGTTTAAATAAATGAATATGTGTTAATGGACTATAAGATGTAAAAAAAAAAAATACTATTAATCATGTGTTAATTTGTGAACAATATGATAGGTTATATGTAGTAATTAAGTTTCTTCCTGCATTCGTGGTTCTCTTCTTCCGTCGCACGTTTGTTTGTACAAAATGTGTATATTTATATGAGAAAATTAAACATTCAGAGAGTGCTTATTATAAAGTTTGGTGAAATTTTGACTTCCTAAAAACAACAAAATGGAGCAAGCAACTGAGGAGCAAAAGAAGTCATCCAATGCAAACCATAAAAAGGTTAGATAGGTCAACTTTGAATGTCGTACTGCATATAAAATAGCTTTTTATTTAGGAACTATACGTTATTGGAAAAGTTCAATATGGTATGAAGCAGGAATTCATCCTATTAAACTAACTCTAGCCCGACTAACCTTCAAGTTAGTTAAGCATAAACGACATAATCTGTGTGATGAATTGAGAACACTGAATTTAATGGAAATAGGCTATTATAACGTCCAATGAAATAGCTGAAGGTAATCTAAGGGCTGATTATAGTGAAATATCTACTTAATGTTTCTATTAGTTGTGAAATTACTTGCTATTTTACTTTGGCAAAGAAATGTTCGTTACCAAATAAAGTAGCGGTAAAACTGAAGGAGAACCTCCTCAGCACTGATTTTTTTTCAAATTTTGCACTATAACTTATTTTGATGCACTTAACTCGAATCCGCTAAAAAAAAAAAAGTTGCTCTCAACTAGCAAAGAAGTTATTAAGCACTAAAGTTCACTGTTATGGAGGTTATAAAAGTTGGCGTAAACAGCGTATTAATAAACATGCATATTAAATAGAATGTCTAGGACGACTTTTGGGCAGACGTGCTCGCTCCGCTCGCTCAAGAAGATATCAAAACTCTAGTCAATCCAACTCGCTTTTATGGATAGAATTCCGATGTTATGGAGGTTATAAATAGTTTATCAACATTTCAAATGAGAGTTCTTTTTTTTCCAATGTTAGATGTCTGCGCATACATATGTTAACAAATACGCTGTTTACGCCAACTTTAACCTCAATAACAGCGAACTTTAGTGCTTAATAACTTCTTTCCTAGTTGAGAGCAACTTTTTTAACGGATTCGTGTTTAGTGCATCAAAATACGGTATAGTGCAAAATTTGAAAAAAAATTGGTGCTGAGGACGCTCTCCTTCAGTTTTACCAAAATATCTAATTATATTGCAAAAATGTCTTTAAAAAAAGCTGAAAATATATCCAAATCTCATTTATTTAAAAGTTTTTTCTTTTTTGTTAAATTTCTCCCTCTTTCCTATGAAAAAAGGGTTTTAATTATTTTTTTTTTCAGATAGGAGAGATGCCCCCAGAAATATCTGTCAGTTCGCTCAATCAGGACTTAAGCAATCAGAATGAAGAAGCTTTAGGGGTGAGTATTTTCCTGTCAATGTTTTTTCAGTATATGCTGAAGGTTTTGGTAAAATTGAAGGAGAGTGTCCTCAGCACCGATTTTTTTTAAATGACTTCACTATAACGTATTTTGATGCACCAAACACGAATCCGTTAAAAAAATAAAAATATAAAGTACCTCGTTTAGAGCCTTCTGCTCAAATTCAGGAACATAAATATGTTTTAGGTCCGACAAACCTGTGTAAAGTGCTGTACAATGTTGGGCAAAACTAAAAACTAAAACTAAAATTAAAACTAAATTCACTTTTTGGAATAAACTAAAACTAAACTAAAAATTGCAACCTAAAAAAAAAAACTAAAACTGAAATTTTACTAATTAATGGATTTTAACTAAACTAAAACTAAAACTAAGTCTTTGGGAATTGACTAAAAACTAAACTAAAAATTTAGTTTAGTTTAGTTTAGTTTAGTTTTACTAAAATAACATGAATTAATATAAATCATATGTTATTTCGATAATTAAGTAAATTATTAAAACTAATAGAACTTGCTTAAGAATAAGAAATTGTGGCTTTTTCTCGTAATTTGAAAACATATGTTCTTTGATAAACTAAATTAGTTAACTAAAAACTAAAACTAAACTAAAATCACAAATTTAGGTCTCTTTTACTAAACTAAACTAACTGCATTACTAAAAACGGAGTCCATATGATTAATAATTATACAAATCTAAAACTAAACTAAAACTAAAACTAAAAATATAACATTAGTTTAGTTTTAGTTAGGGAAAACTAACGTTAGTTTAGTTTACTAACGTTAGTTTTGCCCAACACTGGTGCTGTATAACATGTAGTCTTCTTTTTCGTACATAGCCACCGCGCATGCGCGAACACCAGCGGACACCTTCTTGAGACACGTTTTTGTAACGCTAGGTCCAACCGATAAACCTATGTAAAGTAAAGCATACAGCCATCTTTTTCGTAGATGACCACTGTAGATGCGCAAACGCCACTGCGCATGCACGAACGCCAGCGGACAATTTTTTGTGACACTTTTTTGTAACGGTTTTTTTCCAGTTTAGTCACCGCTAAAGCATATTTATGGTAAAAAAGTTGCTTTCAACTAGGAAAGAAGTTGTAAGCACTAAAGTTCACTGTTATTGAGGTTATAAAATATGGCATAAACAACGTAATTGTAAACATGCGCATGCGCAGGAATGTAACATTGGGAAACAAAGAACTCTCATACGAAACGTTAATAAACTATTTATTCAAAAATAATTGTAAATTTTAAGAGCTCCTCACCTGTCGTATGCTGCCGCTTTTGGACATATGTGCTATGCGTTTCCGCTCGCTCAAGAAGATATCCAATCTCTAGAATTCTATTAATTTTAGCGAATTGGATTGACTAGAGTTATGATATCTTCTTGAGCGAGTATAGCGAGCGGAAACGCACAGCATTTATGCACAAAAGTCGTCCGAGGCATTCTTCTTATCCTCCTAGATATCTTCAGTCGCATATAAATCCGCAATCACACCGAAAAATGCCTTTAAGCGCTCTTCATATTTATGGGCATTTTCTTGTAGTTTTTTTTTTTTTTTTTTTTTTTTTTTTTTTTTTTTTTTTTTTTTTTTTTTTTTTTTTTTTTTTTTTTTGGTAAAAACGCTTTCGGCATCGAAATTCCAGGCTAACTTCATTCAACTTCAACTTTTCCGCACATTTTCCACAATTGATAGAAATACTTAAAATTTTGTTTCCTATTAAACATTTGAATAATTATTCTTGATTGTGGATAAGAATTATGAAGTCATGTAACATCATTTCAATTTAACACACTTTTCCAAAGAAACTATAACGATCAATTTTTCACAAATATGAGAGGGAATTATGGCTTAGGGCGAATAAGAGCTTAGAGGGGACAAATTATAAAGGCATTAGCTAAATTTGAGAGGGAATTATGGCTTAGGGCGAATAAGAGCTTAGAGGGGACAAATTATAAAGGCATTAGCTAAATATGAGAGGGAATTATGGCTTAGGGCGAATAAGAGCTTAGAGGGGACAAATTATAAAGGCATTAGCTAAATATGAGAGGGAATTATGGCTTAGGGCGAATAAGAGCTTAGAGGGGACAAATTATAAAGGCATTAGCTAAATATGAGAGGGAATTATGGCTTAGGGCGAATAAGAGCTTAGAGGGGACAAATTATAAAGGCATTAGCTAAATATGAGAGGGAATTATGGCTTAGGGCGAATAAGAGCTTAGAGGGGACAAATTATAAAGGCATTAGCTAAATATGAGAGGGATTTCTGTTATATAGTACTTTTTAGGAGCGAAACAATCAATGTGAAGAATGTTTCATTATTTTTAAAAAAAATGTCTCTGAATAAATAAGTGCTGGTAAATTTTAATAATTTATGGTAAATTTCAATTAGACTTCTTTATTAAGGACTATTGCGCATGCGCTTGTTTACAAATACGTTGTTTATGCCATCTTTTATAACCTCAATTACAGTGAACTTAAGTGCTTAATGACTTCTTTCTTAGTTAAAAGCAACTTTTTTACCATAAATATGCTTTAGCGGTGACTAAACTGGAAAAAAACCGTTACAAAAAAGTGTCACAAAAAATTGTCCGCTGGCGTTCGTGCATGCGCAGTGGCGTTTGCGCATCTACAGTGGTCATCATCTTGCGCATCTACAGTGGTCATCATCTTTTCTTTTTTTTTTTTTTTTTTTTTTTTTTTTTTTTTTTTTTTTTTTTTTTTAATGGATTCGTGTTTAGTGCATCAAAATACGTTATAGTGAAGTCATTTGAAAAACATCGGTGCTGAGGAGGTGCTCCTTCAGTTTTACCACGACTTTTTCCCATAGTACCTACAGTCTGTCTATTATTCCAGCTTTTATTTAAGGTCGGCCTGATATTGTTTTTACGAGGAGGATAAACGTGTGAATCCACCGTTTGAAAAAAATATTTGCTCGTTAAAAGAAGGTTGAACAATGAAGCCCATGTAGCCAACAACCAACTATATTTATTGGTGTGGAATGTAGTTTTGTCAATTAAAACCAAATCTCCGTGGTAACCGTAAATCTTTGGCGTTGTTTGATTTGATTTCAAGAACATTTTTCTGAATCTAGGCTTAACAATAAGATATGGAAATACTCTTGGGGGCGTTTCCCAAAGGCTAATAGTAGATTCAGT
>OX328127.1:52115773-52218273 GCA_946811695.1 Gonocerus acuteangulatus
AAAAAAACATTTGGTATAAAAGAGTGAAGAAATAAAAAGGGGGGAAAAAAAAAACGGGATTTCGACTGCCCGACAAGACGGTTGTCTTTAGTAGCTCCTCTTTAGGGATTAAGGTGACGTTCGTTTATCGTTTTCTTTATTTAAGTTTTATATTCTCCATATGTAACTTTACTCTGACCCAGATGATTTCAAGGATCACTCCAGTAAGTAATATGAGGTAAACAAATGTTTTTTCGTTTTCTAAGAATTTTTCTTCTAAGGCTTGGCTTGTAGTGATTACTTTGGTGATTGAAGCAGGCTTAATAAGCCAGTAAGTATTAGGTCTTCCTCTACTACAGGAGTAAATGACAAAATAAACCAGTAGATAGAGGGGGTTGAGCTAACAATAATTTCCCCAGAAGATTTTTTTTAAATATCTTTAAGTCTGGTATAAGTAAGCTGAAACTTGAGTACGACCTCGAAAGCCGGAGGGAGGACTTTTAGCATGCCCAAAAACCAGGAATTTTAGCAATTAATTCAGTTCTTCTTCATTTATTTGTAAACGTTGTTTTTGGATAAAAAAAGAGATTAAATTCTGTGTCTAATGATCTGGTCAAAGTCGAAATTCGGCCAGGGAAAATTCCTGGAATCGCTAGCCAAAAAACAACATAATTTTTTTTTCAATTTTGAGAACAGCTGTGGTGAGCCCACTTTTAACCATACAGCTTGTTTAATCAATTATTTTGATACCCCTCTCCCTAAAAGTTAAAGAGCATCAATAAGTGAGTCAAAAAAGCATAAAAACTTATAAATTTTACCAATTTTAAAATTTTGAAGTCACTCTTGAGCCGCGAGAAAAAGTGGTTTGAAAAAAGTGCAAAAATTTCGCCTTCCAAAAGTACCCCCTCCCCCCATGGCTTTCGAATTTGAAAACTTGGTTTCTTCTTGTGGGAGAGTTATTGTTAGATTTACCCCTATCTGAAGCCTCTAATTATTGAGCTAAGACGACTTCTTAACAGAGTAGACTTTCTTAATGAGATGTAAATTGTTAGTTGTTGAGATGAGCCTTTATGTAAAGGAATGGTTGGGATTTAGCAAAGAAGAGATGTCACATTTTCAGAAGAATCTGTATATCGAAAAAAAAAAAAATGTTCTTAGCCGAATCCCTATAATTCCCTGAATACTTTCAGTTGTAACTTTAGACGAAATTTTGGTTTCTGTTTTGTTTTTGTGTTCGTTTGTGTTACAGTTTGTCTGTAACAGTACAGTAAAATCTTGACTCTAGAGAAATTGAACGACAATCCGTTTGAAACTTTCTCAACAATGACGTGCTTACTCGGGCTTTGAATCTGACTGATGTTTAGAACGTTTCCTGCCTCCCTCCATGGAGAGGGAACGTGCTCAAGACATCTATCCAATGGTGCTATCCGGAAGTTCCGAGAAGAACATATCACGTTTCGGAACCCCATAGATCAAGAAAAAAACGGTTTCTCATGGATTTGTACACGGTGAAACAGAAATGAATACCCAACAAATTATATCACTTGTAGCTTTTTAGCAAAACTGTTTTTGTATATTGGTCACATGTGTTGTTAAACCTTAAATTCGAAAGTTGTTTCCAGGTTCTCAATCTTATGAATTCATCGATTTTTTAACTTTCATATTTAGTCATATCCAGGAATCAAAGAGAGGTGGTGGGGGAGAACAGGGGTGGGATTAGATTGATGAAAAGAAGCCAAAATCACGCCATAAAAACAAAGACATTCTTTTACATAGTAAAAAGTATTGTGTTTTATATATTTTTATGTGCCCATCCCGCGCTTTTTGAAAGAAACCTTTATGCAATGGACAAAAATAGCGGTCATTCTTGGATTCAGCACACCAAAAAAACCAGCTAAAATCAGCTTAAAGATTCTATACTGCAGATCAAAATACCTTTTTGCAGACCTGTGTAATCATTCAGAAATTTGATGTTTCTTCAAATGCAATTTTCGATAGGATGACCTCAGTGAGAGAAATCAGCGTTTAAAAGTTCGCAAGTATTGGGTTCGTTCCTTTGAAAGATTTTTGTCTCTTTTTTCCTCAGTTTTTAATTGGTTTTTGAATTGTAATTGCTTTTAAGCTGTAGAATGAATTTATCAGTATAACTGGGCACATATGAGAATTACGCTTGTAGGTATTTTTAAGAATACTTTAGAAATGGAATTCCAGGCGAAATGCGCAATTTTACTTTCAGTTTCCTACTTCTCGGTTTTATTCAGAATATTATTAGAGAAGATTTTTAGATTTTTCAAAAGTAAAATTAGTATGTCTATGTAAGTTTTCTACAAAAATAGCAAGAATCTTGAAAGAAAAACGTTAACTATTTATATTCGAAGGTTTCAAATGGCACAAGGGACATGATGATCATGGAAACCCGTTGAGATGACGCTGCTCCTGCAGATTGGACTGTTATTAAGTTAAGGGTGGCTTTATTAACTTTCTTATTTCTTCCGCGGTAAATTATTTTTTATTATTATTTTAATATACGAGTTTTTTTAATGATTGTAATGATGCTAAAGAGAGCTATACTGTACTAATACGGAAATTCACCAATCACCCATAGCCACTCTCTTGGCACGTACGTTTCCTGTTTGGGCAAAGATAAATATTTTATTTACAGGCCGTTGAAATGATATCAGTGAATAGGTAGACTGGTGTATGTTTACCTATGTCGTTGGTATAAGGAGAGCAAGCTGACCATCCTAACGAATCCTTTGACTTATGTATATTTTGATGACAGAGTAAAATGCTGCTATGGAAACAGCTGGAGTCACGTCGCGGTGATTTGTCACTTGACAGGACTATTGTCAACAAGGACCTGTCATTTTTATGTCAAGAACGAACTAGACCATCTCGAGAATAAGTGTTTCAGAAAACGTTATGGCAACACTCATATGTTGTTAATTTTTTTTTCCGAGTGAAATGATTAAATTTGTTTAAAATATAAACAAAGTTTGTCAAGAAAAGTCACTAATCCCAGTGGGAATCAAACCCACAATCTTAGTCAAGGCGTGCTAACGCCTAGCACTCAGTGTCATCGGGCCTACAGTCGTTGTTATGAATTAGTTGAATGAGTAATCATGTCGTTTTTTAGTGCTCGAAACGATAAATCTAGTTGTTTTCATTTTAACTTCACAATTGTCGTTTATATCGAAAATGAATTCATTCTCATGTCTACTTTAATATATCTCTAGAAACGCGGGACATCAAGGTTTTCGGGTGCTTGAAACCACTTGCAATCATATATCTGACGTATGTCCTAGGTATGGTGGTGTTTCATGTACATAGACACGCATATCATTATCAATCCTTTGTAAGGGTGTAAATCATCTGAGAAAACACTTAGCAATATGCGGAGCGTGGGAATGCAACTTGTAAGCTCGTGTGATCCATCAGATGGAATTGTTCGAGCCATGTCTGCACCACATAACGGCCATTTGCATGCGAGAACAGTCGAGCTTCAATGCAATTTTCTGTAGGTACTTTTTGTATTAGATAAACACTTGCATTTATGGCTCAATATGCTATATTGAAGGAGTATGCGTTTTTTTTTTTTTTTTTTTTTTTTTTTTTTTTGATACGTTTTAACATAAGTAGGTACTCTTTTAGTAAATGCAATGTTTGATCAGGTGAACTGAACTTACGACCTTAATTTAAAAAATACAAGTTAATATTAAGCTGGCGCTTTACTTAAATCTTGGAATTTCCATTATTGGTGGAGGTCAAAAAATAAAAAAAAAACTTCACTTCCCTACATGCTCCCTTTCTCTTCAGTGTTATAAATATAAAAACATAGTACCCCAACTTTCTGAGAAGAACCTTCCACTAGGATCGTGTACGTCAATACAAATAATATTGCCCCCAACTTGTGTTCCCAATCTAACTGCATCCTCGAGTAGAGGTAATTTACAGGCATACTACAACCGATAGTGTGTAAAACTTGGTGATCACGCTTACAGAACCTAGACAACTGGAAATATGCAGGCTTAATAAGCCTAAGAAGTGGGAAGGTTTAGACTTTCAGAGCCTAGGTATCACAACTCTATGACTGGTCGTGGACAGAAAGAATCCAATATGGTGGAAAGTTGTCAGCTGATTGATAATCGATATGTCATATGTTTAAACTGAATCTCCAGAAGGAATATTGTCTTAATAATTAAACACTCCGTTTCCCCCTCTAATTGAAACATATTTGGTATCGTTTGCGAAAGACAAAGGTTCTGAAGAAACCTTATTTATGGATTATCGTCTCCTTCGATACCATTAGTGAATGCAACCATACTGTTGTACTGTATAGTAGTACTATTTTTTTATTAAAATAAGAAAACGACATAATTTCAAGCAAAATTAGGAAACAAAACCTTCGAAAATTCATAAATAAGGATTAAAATACTCTAGGAGAGAATACTGATTTATTTTTTGATGAGATGAAAATAGTTAGTCGTTAAAGATAAAAAATCTATAATTTGTACGTTTCTGTATGGCTTGCCTTGGCAGCTTTCCTCCGCAATGAATGCCTAGCGCATGAAGGAATACCAAAGTTACCGGTTAGGTTACCATGTGGAAGAAGTAGTTTAACAAGCCTCTACAGTATAAACCATTCTTATTATTAACAATTTGATGACTTTCCTAATCTAAAAAAATTATGAATAACGAGTCTCGGTTTACTCTGGACTAAAATTATTATTTTGTTTTCAATCTCGTTACGGAATTTTCTATAGGGCATCCAAATATGAAAATAAGCATATTATGAGAGGGGATTTACTCTGTATTCAAGTTATTAATACTCCCTTAAAGGCTACAGTGATTTTAGTCTGCTATGCAACTTATCAAATATCGTCGACAACTAACGAGATTACAAAAAAGATAAGCCCCATCAAGCATGAGAAATCTACTGTATGGAGTTTTTTCTATTCCAAACACTCGGTTAAGAAATGATTTTTATTTATGATTGTCGCTCAAATAAATGTTCATTTTGTACCATTTTATAGGTACTGAATGAATTTTCCACGAATTTTAAGGATTTTTGGAACCAACCTGCTTATTTTCGTGAATGGGCCAGCGTCTACCTTAACTATAGGCCAATTCTATTACTTCCATGAATGGACAATAGAATCAACTCGGCTCAAAATAGCATTCCTCCTACAATGCTCATAGCCTTTCTGTGGGCATAACGGAAGTGACTGTGAACGCTAAGCCAGGATTCCCACAAGTGGCACTCCCTGGGGGCCTTTATAATTTTTATCCGGAGCAGCTGAGCGCCCGAAGCTGAGGTCTCTATAGGGCTGTCACAACAGGGAGATGGATCCTCCCAGGTGGTTTACCTGGTCGTAGGACTCCCGTGGAGATTCCTTCGCTATCCATCCATTCAACGGGGGATGGGGCAAAAAAAAACTGTATGGTTTTGGGACCTTGACTGTGTGGGGTCAAACACTCCTATTCTCCGGGAAGTGAGACATTTACCAACACTAAATCTCTTTTAAGACCTGCAGGTTGAATGCGGAGTCAGGAGGAGGAGGAGGTCGAATGAGCTGGAACGGGATTTTACAACTCTTTACAGTTGTTCTCTTCTAAATGGTAGGCGATAAACACGGCAGGCAAATATTTACAAAGAAATAAAAGATGGTAGAAAAAAAAAGCATTAAAAAATCCAACATATGTGTCGCCAATGTCATCAAAAGACGCTACACACAAAGTGTGAAGTCTTACAAAAATAATCTGTAGATTGAACTAACTAAAGTATACACTTGATTGAGGGGTCATGGAAAAAAAAATTACTTTTCTCTCTGTCTCTCATTAGTTGTCGTGGGTAAGTATAGAATGGCTAATTTGGAGTCGAGCTCAAAGTACCTGCTTTCTTGGGTATATGTACATATATACCGAATAAAAACAGGTAGTTTTAGTTAGACTTACTAAGTAATTGATAAATAGATAGATATTCTCGAGATTATAAGACTTCAATTTGAAGGGGTAGAATGGAGCATCGGTTTGATATTAAAATCGATTTTTTTTTTCTTTCTTAAATATCATTACTGTTCTATCAATATATTGCTCAGTAACGCAGAATAGAAAGTCCGGCTTAATATACAATACTGACATCTGTAAAAAAATCGAAATTGATTTAGCATTGGATTCCTATAGGTTTTTGTCTGCTCTTTTCAATGATGAAATTAGTTTCTGTAAAGAACGGGCGTAAACATGTAATTTCTGGCTTCAAAGTAGATGCTTTGTTTCAAAAACGGACTCCTGCTGTGGTTTTTTTCATAAATGAACACCTACCAATCACCCAATGGGTTCAAAGGTAATTTTCACTAATTGTTTGAGTGGTATTGATATCAGAAACAGAACATTATCAATTTCAAACATATAAGCGTAATTATGAAATAAATATTTTCAAAAAAATATTCAATATAACTTGCGAACATAAAAGGTGATTTTCTCAACATTTAGAAAATGACAGGTGTTCGTCTTTGATATTAAGCCACTCATTTAATTATTCATCGACTATTGGAGTCACTTCTATTGGCCTACTGGAGCACCTTTATCCTGAGGTTCTTGATGCGATTCCCACGAGGAGTGATATCGTTTATTTGGAAAAAAAGATCTTATCTTATCTTGGCTATGGTGGTAACCTGGAGATAATCTATATATATAAAAATCACGTGTCTGTTTTTCTGTTTTTCTGCTTTTCTGTTTTTCTGTTTGTTTGTTCCTTATACAAATCCACATCGTTTGACTGATATTGACCAAACTTCGCACATAGATACGTCTTGATCCGGGAAATCTCGTAGTCTAGCTCAAAATCTTCTAGGATTCATAGTTTGGAAGTAACGAGTTCGAAACTGTCATATACAGAAGAGTTTATAGTCAGAAATCGGCATTTTCTTTCCAGTGTTGCCCCTCCTTCTAAGAAGAAGTGCAATACAAAACCTTTGTTTGTTTATCTAAATAGTAGGTTTATATTCTCAGAGTTTGGACAAATATCTTATAAGATATCATATAATAAAATATCATATTTTTTAAGATTAATTTTCTTAATATCAGATCAGTTTTCTTCATATTAAATCAATTTTGATTTGATTGCCTAGGGCAACACTGCTCTAACCTGAACATAGACTAATATCGTATAAATAAGTATATCATAAAAATGTTCTGTGTTTATCTAATCATAATTTGGACTAATATAATATAATTAAGTGTTCATGTTTCTATTCAGAACTTTAATAATTTCAATACTTTTGTTGAGAGAGTTTTTTTATCTCTTTAGTAAAGGAAGGTTGCAATGTCGGTTATAGTATTCGGTTGAATAATCTCTCACTCGCTTTTCTGTTAAATGTATAAATGAATATGTACTGGTATTTGATGGAGAGGGGTTTAGTATGTGGAAAAACACTTAACTTTTTTATTGAAACTGATGAAGTGTGTAAATAACAATAAGAACAAGGCTAAAAGTATTTTGGAATTGTTTACACTGATGTGGACCTTTTTTTAACTATGAGTCTTAAAGGTGAAAAATATTTTGTTTCATTTATAGATGATTATAGTAAGATTGCTCTCATGTTAATTTCTTCATAATTGTTCAGTATTGTTTATTGTTATTTAAGTGTTTAGTGATGAATTCCCTTTGTCGCGGTCTCACTCAAATAAATAGTAAGATTGCTAGGATTTAAACTATTAAACCTAAAACAGAAGTTTTTCATTCCTTTGTTCAATAAGTAAATGAGGTTGAAAACTTAGGAAATAAGAGAATTGGTATTGTGAGATATGACATTGGTAAGGAATATTTAAATAGTATGAATTATGACTACCAAAAAAAAAAAGGGTATCATAATTAATCCCTGTCCCTCATATGTTCATGAATTAAATTGTGTGATTTACTAGAACAATTATGAATATATCTCATTGTTTACTGGCAGAAGCTATTGTAGAAAAAAATGTTGGCCAGAAATGGTCTGTGTAGCAACTTATTTGAAAAATCTCTCTTTAGCTAACACCATTGACAATAAAATACCCTATGAAAACTGTTTTGGAAAGAAACCAGATGATTCTAACTTTAATTTATATGGTAGTAACAATTTTGTTAGGAAACCAGAACAAATAATAACTTCTAAATGGGATTTTGTAAAGGACTTAAATTTATGAACTTTAAATTAATTCTCTCACATACATATGCAAATATTATTAAAATATTATATTAAATGTTGTTATATTTAACTTATTTTTTTATTCGCATATAGATAGATGTACATAATAAATTACATAAATGTTTATAATCATACAAATGAATGTATATAAATGAATTAATTTTCACCACGTTTTGAAACATTATTTTATTGTTACAAGAGCTGTATGGTTTAGCAACCCCATTAATTTGGGCAGCCTCACTTTAATTTTTTTTTAATAAAGTTATTCTTAATGCATGCTATTTTTTTTGCAGATAAATTAATGTATTAAAATATTATTTTTATAAGAAAAGGAAGTCACGTGAATTGTGGTGATCTAATAAATGAATAAGTAATTAAATTTTCCATGCAATTTTTTATTAATTTAATATCCATAATAATTTAATCATTATATTCTGACATATGCTTTCTTTTGTCTGAGATAGTTATATCCTCTGACTGTCAACATTTAGTCGGGGAGCTGGTAACGCACATTTCATGAAGTGTTTTATGCACCTTGGAATTTTGGTGTATTGCATGTCGTGGATAGGTAAGGCATATAAGTGTAGCCTGGACATACCTTGGAACACCAGGTACTGCACATAGGGGAAAGGTGTTAAAAAAATATGTCACTAAAATGGTATTTTATTCAGAAGCCAACAATCTTTAATGTATAATTAAGGCAAGTTGCTTTATTTCTAGAACAGCCACAACTGTCCTGTCCAGATGATTGGTGCTCTCACTCACTCTTACGGTTACACACAGTGTATTGCAGTCTATCATCGGCTGAATTTATTTTCATGTTTGCTGATTACTAAACCTCACAAAAAGTGTCTGCCCTTTTGTAATTATTTTCAATTATGGTGTTTAAATAGCAGTGTGAAGAAGAGACTTCATTTAATATTACAAAAAACCCACTTCGGTTTTTTCTTTTTTTTTATATGTATCCCACTTAAAAGTGTCTGCCTTATATATTATTCATTATAGAATTGCCTTAATTTTACATTGAACACTTATGGCTTCTGAATAAAACACTATTTTTGGCCCATAGTTTGTTACTGATTACCATGCGCAGTACCTGGTGTTTCAAGGTATGTCCAGCAACCATATACTTAACTTTTTATCTACACTAGAGACCCACTATACGACAATTTCAAGGCACATAAAACACTTGAAAAGTGTGTTACCAGCTCTTGGACTAAATGTTTAAATACGGTTGCAATTCTGGTAAAAATATTGTTGCTCGCCAAGTCAATGTCGTTATTGAAATTCCCAAATACCTTTAATTCATTGTTGTCCATAACTGCAAGAAAAATATCTTAAATTTGTTTTTATTCTTAGAGGCCCCTATTTCCTATGATAGAAGGACTATCCTTATAGAAGAGTGCATGAACCATAAAATTTGAAACAGAAGCTTTAATAGAAAGGAAAAAAAAGTGAACAAAAATATGTGAAAGTGTATTTGAAACAACAAACTATGTTTTTAAAACTTCCCTTTTGGCATACATAACATAAACCCTGCACGACTTACCTACTTTTTCATTCATAAAAAAAACTCAGTTACGGATTATTACATGAACAGGTAAACAATATAACATATTAATATTATATTTGCGCAAGGTTGAGGTTTTAGCTTTAGATGTGAAGCCCTTAAAATAAATAAATATTATATTTAAAAAAAAAATCAATGAAAATAAAGAATATAGTTTCAGTTGTAGGTTATGACAAATTATAACTAATCATAACCTTAATTAAATGCCTCATTTGTATTGCTATTTTTTATGAATATTTATTTATGGACCACATATTTTTTTTTCTTTAAAAAAATTAAACACAGGGAGTTTGGTTTGGATTTTCTTTATAACGGTATTGCAATTAAATTATTTGGAATCACTTAATTGTAATACCATTTTAAAAGTAAGGGTACTTTTTAAAAAATAAGGATCAATTTAATTTCCACCCCACTTTCTCTAAAAAAAAATGGAAAATAACTTTTTCAGCCGAGCTCTCAATTTATTATCTTATATTCTCATAATTTGGACCAATATAATATAATCATTCATTTTTTTAAATATATAATATAAAGTAGGCGTACCATGGAAGCTGGGTTACAACTATTTAATATGAAGCATGTGTAGCATGGTAAGCCCGGCTACAGATATTTAATATAAAGTAGGT
This sequence comes from Gonocerus acuteangulatus, assembly GCA_946811695.1. Lineage (NCBI taxonomy): Eukaryota > Metazoa > Arthropoda > Insecta > Hemiptera > Coreidae > Gonocerus > Gonocerus acuteangulatus. The sequence continues at coordinate 52,126,135 of OX328127.1, forward strand.
GTAGCATTGCACACCGGGTAACAGCTAGTTTTCTTTAAAATCTTTGCATAAATGGGCGTTAAAATTTAAATAAATAAAATGTTCCCACTTAAAATCGTAATCGTTTTCAGAATTGCGACGGCCCTTTATCAAGAAACGTGTTACAAAGTATTTTTAGAAAAATGTTGATTAACTTAAATGAGACTGTAGGAATTCCTATCTGAGAAAGGAAAATGTGTCAGTTTGTTAAGTGTGTCTCCTGGAAAAAATGCAGGCAATTTTTAGAACGTAGAAACTAATTGCCGAATTGTTTACTTAAACACAAGAGAGGGACTTGAAGTCAATTTAAATTGAATTTCCTAGCTGCCTCATTCCAGGTCCTTTTGTGACACCGGGTTGTTCGGAGGAACAGTAGAAGGTAAAAAAAAAGTAGGCTGGAAGGGGTAAAATAAATTCCTTCGGCCTGAGTGGCCTGAGAGCCTCCGTTTACGATCCTGAGGGGAAAGGTGGGAGCCACGCTGGAAGTAAGTAAGCAAAAGAAGCAGCCTAATGTGGATGCAAGTCAAACTGTGAGACTTGACGTGGAGATCGGTATCTGTGAAGGCCCTTGTGAAACCGACACGACCATCACGATTCCGCAGTTAACACACTTAGTCAAAAATTTAGGGGGCCCAGTGAAAGGAATATATGCGCCCCACCACCAATCCGTGGGGAGAACGGAAAGCATATTGCACCAATTCGCCACCGGTGGAGAAAAAAAGAACCCTTGGGTCATAAGTATGCAATGCTGACACTGAAGAATTCCGATGAGAAAATGACAGATCCGATCTTGAAAGGACTGAATTTGAGGCACGATTTGAAGACGGAAGCAATGTTTGGCACGAAGGCGTTAGGAACTCGACCAATAGGAGAGGGGTCTTGCACAATCCTCTGAGACACCTTCTTTTTTTGAAAACATATTGAAAGAGTTTATTTACTTTACGTTAAAATAAATCGCATTGAATGAATCTTATGCATCCAAGTGATTTTTAAAGGGATATTAATTTTCATTGTTTTAGGGACGTAAATACCTTAAAATAAAAAATAAATTAATAGGTATCTAAGGTAATTCGAAAACATAGGGTATCCCCTTGGTCCATTGGCTAACAACTTGGATTCTTATGGAGGAGATGCAGATTCGAGTTTCGCTTTAGCAGGCTGTTTCCTCATATCAGGGCCCCTTGAAAGAATTCCTTGCTGCACCATGGGAGTTTGGGAAGGGTTGCAACCTGTAGATAGCGATGTCAAAGCGCCGAATCAAAAAATTAACATACAACAATTTGTTTTTTTTTAAATAAATATGTACTGGGCAATTGCTGTTTACTTGTGGCTGTGCAGGCTTTTGAATGTTGTAATTTATTTCAGACCAGTATTCATAACATAATGTATAGGAAAATAATACGATTCCTTAAATAGGTACAAACTGAAGCATTATTACAAAAGGTGCCTTATTTTCATGCCACTAGAATCTCAAGTTCCAGATATGTTGAAGGATGGCATCTTCCATGTTTACATTGCAATGATTTGGAACAGTTGGCAAGGCACTAATAGAGATCACAGCTTTTGTGGTTATGAAGGAATATTATTTTGGAGGGTTGTTGTCTAAACCACACCAGTATATCAATTACTCAGTAGTCTTATGTCATCGTCAGAAAACAAGATACAGGGGACTTAATACACAACACATAAATATTGATTTTATGTTTTGATAAATCGTTATTACATTATTTGATAAATCGTTCCTCCTTATGAGTATGATATACATACCCTGAAGTTAAATCAAAATAAATTTCAAGAAATCAAAGAACCTCTTCAAATTGAAAAGTTGTCATGGTGTAGAATTACACATACAAATGACAGCTCTAGGGTTTTTGAAGAAATATCAGGGAGAGTTGCTGTGTATATTTGCTGCGTAAACCAACCAAGTATATCAATACTTAGTAATCTTATTTTATCTTCAAAGCGATATTTGACTAAAAACAGGTGGTTTACTACTCAACACATTAGTAATAGTTGTTTACTTTTGCAGAATTTTTCTCTTTATTGTTTCTGTTGATTAGTACCATAAAGATCCACTCCCGCCTAAAATTATTTTCAAGCAATGCTAGAACTACCTATTTAAACACTTGAAAAATGTGGAAGGAAACATGCTTTACCACTTTGAAGTGTAATAATATTAAACCTAAAAAAGCTGTGTAATTTTTAAAAACGTGATAATGTTTGTCTGTGCTGGTTCAAAAACGAACGTAAAATGGTCATTGTTTTGGAAATGACTTGTGATTCGTGAAGCACTGCCGCGTGTCACGCACAAAAGCACTATCTACTAAGAAAGGAAAGACTCCAAAGAAAATATCATTATTTTTCACAAAGTAGTATTCTTCCAAAGAATGATTCTGCTTCTAGCCTTACTAATCGTTGCTCTCAACACAAAGTATTCTTTTTGACAAAGAGGATTTCTATCAGTGGAGGCCTGGATAATATTTCCCCAACACTTGTCAAGCCTCGGGATCTATTGTCGTGTTGCGCAGAGTCACGGTTTGACGTTTTGGCTAAACCTCTTCTCGTATTCCTAGCCCCTGGAGCAGTATTGTTGCCTTTGGAAGAAGCACGGCATAGCCAGGCAGTTTCTGCCCCTCTCCTGTCATTGTCAAATGATAAATGGTTCAGACCTTCAAGTTGCTCTCCTTTAGAAATATAAGGCGGATTCGCTACTGAACAAATATTTTCAGCATTCCTTGTGCTTGAAGTCTAGTTGTTTCCAATACGGTTCTAACCATACATGTTAAAATGAGGCGCAGAGAGTTAGGCGTCGAGGTGATAATAAGTCACGGAATAGGATAAGAACAACAATCGGATTTTCCTAAGAATATATATTTAGAACGATTCAGCATGCTCTTTGGCACCCTTCTTCAGCAATGAATGCCTAGGGGATGGAGTAATACCAAAGCAGTTAAGTGACCAGGGAGAAAATATAGAATAAATGTAGACAATTTTTTCCCTATATTTTCATGGTCAATTAACACGTATTTTTGGTCTAGATCTGTCCTCTAGGCATTCATTACGGAAGAAGAATGCCAACGAGCATGCCGAAACAAAAAAAGTATAAATGTTTTCTAAATATAAATTTTTAATAAAATCGGATTGTTGCTCTTAGCCGAATGCCAACTAATCCCTGACTTTTCATACATTTTAAGGCATTACAAGTAGGCACGAAAACAAATCCATAATAAATACATACATAATTTTTGACATTGTTATTAACACGGTTAACATCAGTGGATTTCTCCTGCAGGATATCTCCCTAGAATTCTGTTCTTTTTAAAAATAAATCCGGCATTTTCTTCTGCGGTGATCATCCTGTCCTGCTGATTCCTCATCGGATTTTCCATAGTTCTTCCAGATTGATACCTAGAAACAATATTATACGAACTCTTTTATAAACTTTTTTATGATTAAGTAATATCTGCCTTTATTCCCAAGAAAAGTTGCCTAAATATGTGGTTGTTGAACAAATTAGAGCAAATCACAGTCGTTGCAAAGCTCCTTGAAATGCTACAACCACTTAAGTAATAAGATAATATCTATACACATAGGCACATATTTAAACGTTCATTTATCTAGGCAAATTGAAATAAAACTTTTTATATAAACAAAAATGAATAAATATTTGGGGAAGAATGAATTATTAACTAAATAATCCTTCTTTTGGTTTTGCAATTGAATACATTTTGGTAAATAAAGCAATTTAAAATATATCACTTCTCATTATTATTTTTTTTTTTTTTTTATGGCGCATTGACATAATTCTTAGCCATTAGCGCCGATCGATTAGCGCGGATCGAACCCACCATCTCCCGCTTATGAATCTTGCGCGCTAGCCACTAGACCACGGGAGACCCCTCTCATCATTAATATTCTCAAAAACATTACTTAAATGTATTCCATTACACTGTTTACGTGGAAAGTCCAAGTCGTACTTGTACGGTCTGTCATCGTCATTAAAAGCGAGTTAGTGAGAGAATGGCTTACTCGTAGCCTCGTGAACCCAAATTCTTCTTGTCGACGACTTCGAATACTTAATGGTTCTGTATTTGCCTTTGTATAATCTTCTTCAGATTTAGATAATTCTTAAAAAAAATAATTCAATAGCTCGTTAATATTTTCCCACTGCCATCTGGGCAATAGGCGGTTGGTTGACATGGAAACCGAAGTCTCGTCGTCCCCACAATGGAATCGGTCATGGAGTGTGAGATAATCGGGGCGTGAATAATTTGGCCTATTTATAAGAGATCATATGCAAGAGTAATCCTCATGGGCGCGTCCAATCTCCTTGGAGGGGGGGTTGGGGTTTCTACTACTCCTCGACCAGCTGAGAAGGATCAGCCCGCCAGATGTTTTTCATTCAAAAACTCTTCATTCATTTTCATAATGAGAAAATAATAACATTGTAATAACTGTATAATCAACGTTAAGTAACAAAAAAATTGTGTGAATTAGCTGTTGTGAAAAACATAAGAAAGGCCCAAAAACTTGTGGGTGACATAACTTTGGAATGGTGAATCCATTACCAAAACAAATGCCCTGCTCATTGTGATCTTGTGTCAATAAAATAACTGCAACATGCGGTTTTGGAGAGTAGACATACTACAGAAAGGTGACATATGGAAAGCTTAGAATAGAAATAAACAATTTTTTGTAATATTTCGTCACAAATGTCAACAACAACTCGTCGACATCTCGAAGAAAAAGATATATTTTAGGTCACAAACAACAGGAAACAGACATTAGCCAACTTACAATGAAGCGGAAATTACTCAGTCCTCTTTCTTCCTTATTCTTAAATTAAAGAAGGTTCAGAATGGCAATACAAAAATGCATCGAAATCAAAGTGTTTTACTGCAATATAATTTTACTGTTAAATGTCAAACCAATTAAAGGTTCGAAACCAATAATTTCGAAGATTTAAGTACTGACTTCTCCGAATATAAACTTCCCATCAGAATATTACTTCAGAAACATTTTGTTAGGACATTTATTAAGCTTTCGAATAGTTACTGCCCATTTATCATGATTTACCAACCTTATTAGAGATATTTACGAAAATATAAAAACATCCTTAAACTGCTCTTGCCTGTTAATAAAAATGTTTTTTTTCTTTAATACATCCTTAATTCAAAATAAAACCAAAATTTAAATATCTTCATTTGAATGAATTTCAAAAATGTAGGAAACATTTCAAATAAATCTAACGATTTTAAGCAAACCGAAGAACATTTGTTTCCACTTTTCTCAACAATGAGTACCTGGAAGCCTGGAAACCATTTTTTTCGCGAGAATTGACTTTTTAATTAGAGAAAGTATTTTTTACCAAATTTCATCAATATATATATATATATATATATATATATATATATATATATATATATATATATAAGAATACTTTATTTAATGAAATAATAATGTGGGCTGCCCAACTTTATTGGGTTGCTTGAGACAGATCATGCTGATCATTCCTTGGGGCATTCATTTATTTCATGATCTTGTAATTTGTTCTGTGTTTTCAATAGTTCGTTGGCATTAGTCTTGCCCAAAAAAAAAAAAAAAAAAAATTGTTCTTCTAATAAAAATTTAACATGCATCTTACATGATGTTTATTACCAACATTTTAGCTAATGGACAACACACTAATTTGAAGGAATATCGTTGTGGCGGAGAGTTGCTGCATATATCTTCTGTATAACCACGCAAGTATATCAATATCCTCTGATCTTCTGTCTTCGCCGAGTGTTACTTGATTGGCAACACAAGTACACTTGATTGACTTGGTGGCTTAGTACACAACACATCAATGATTTTATTTTTTTTATTAAATCATTGTTACAGATACGTGTTCCTCCTTATGAATATGATATAAATACACTCAAGTGAAATCCAAATAATTTTCAAGAAATCAACAACCTCTTCAAATCACTAAGACGTCATGGTATTGAATTACACATGATAAATTGTGGCATTTGGACTGTCTTATTATTTGGAGGGTTCAGTGCACGACTAGACCAAGTCCATTTTTGACATTTTATGTTGTAATTGAAGAGTATTACTAAAATGGTTCTTTTCAGTGCTACAGGAGACTAAGTCCTAACTTCATTATTTTGCTCATTGTAGCAGCTAAACACCTGGAAGTCATTCTCATTTTTTTCAGCACACAAGTAAGCCAAGTCCAAGTTATAACTATTTTATGAACAAGGCTATACATAAATAATGTCAGTGTTTAAGCTCAAATCATTTTATGACTTATACTGGCCAATAGTTTTTATACACCATCTCGGGACTAGTCTAGTTGTGCTCTGAACACTCCAATTTTTTCAAGCTCGGAGAAACCGGATAAGATATGATGCTCGGTTTGCATTACTTTCCCATGATACTGACGTATCTTTAACTAAATAATAATAGGGCTTTCAGCATTCTTCATTAATGAAGAAAATTATAATTATGTTCACAAAATTATTGTCAACAATTCTTAAGAGGAAGATACTAAAATCTCTCGTACCTAAACGCTATGAAATACAGCCTATTTAATGTGGTTGCCTTTGAGTGGAGAACTTGTGGTTCTGAAGGCGGGGGGGGGGGGGGGGCGTACGATGGAGTTAATACAAATTTAGAGGTGGAGAGAAGAGAAAGCACACAATGGCAGCTAGCTGCTAGGAGTGGGGCCGCTAAGCCTGAAAAATGTGTGCGGACGTCAACATTGAATTGTTCCCTGTAAACCGATTACACGGGGAGAGTCAGTCCTCCCAACTGAAAGGGGGTTGTGACAGATAAAACAGCTCAAAAGGAAAAAATGCTTGAGTTATAGGGCGTCTGAATAGTAGGAGCTGACTCCTCCTCGGTAATCCTCTTATCGACAAAGTGCTACTGGGCATATCAGACCGTGGATTTACAGGGCGAGTATTCATCAGACAACTGCCCCCTTATATGCTAACTACTTGGTAATTTTATTTCATTCACAAATTGAAACCGACAACAAAATCATAACTTACCTCTTAAAACAGCCTTCTAAAAAAGTTGTCCATTCATGCTTTCCTTTCTTGATCTACAATCAATAAATTCGGAAAACGTCCGACTCGCAGGAACTGCGTCATCTTTTACTGCGTTTCCGTTCTTATGCCTAGTGTAATTTGGAAAGCTCAGAATATAGAAATATAATATTTGTTTTGATTTTTAGACATCTACTCGAATAACATTTCGGAGATAAGCGATATTTTAACCACCACAAAGCACAAGAAACGGGCAGTACTTAACTTACACATAAGCGTAGGAAAATAACAAATCCGCCGTCTCCCTCGTTCTTAAGGAAGGCTCTTATTACCAACATGTTTCTTATTTATGTATTTTACTGGAATATAATTTAATGCTAAATGCAATTTAAATTTTCTAGTCGGCAATTCCGGATTGCGTCTTGAGATCAACCTCAAAGCGGAGGGAGGGAGGAATTTCCCTGTGGGAAACAGCTTTTTTGATGGATATGTCCGCGGACGACATCCTGACAGACAAACACGATCCCAACTGACTAGTTCCTCTATAAAACGCTGTAACTAACTCCACTGATTTAATCTCCAATGATTCCTCGTCATAACCTATGAAAATTTAACGGTACCGATAGTACGGTAACCCCACGTCGGAAATGGCCGAACCTTCTTGTAACATCGTCCGGACGGAGCCGAACCGTTACAGTTTTAGTGTCTTTCTATGCCATAGCTGAAATATTATTGATTTTTTTTTTTTTTTTTTTTTTTTTTTTTTTTTTAATATAAATATACTTCATATTGGAGCATTCTCTATTTTTCTCCAATCTAAAGTTGTTTGTTAGGAAAGAGATTTATTCGCTACGGTGGGACGGCTGCTGGGACAGTTTTGCCAAAAAGGGCATAGGGCAACTTGGTTGTTTTTACATTTCTACTCTAATAAAAAACCATAAAATGCTGTAGAGTTTGTTAAATAGATTCTTAGACACTAAAAAATAAACTAGGACCCATATATATAAAACAAAAGTCCGACTCGCAGGAACTGCTTCATCTTAGCGCGGTTCCCTACATATCGAAGAAATGGAATAGATTTCTTTGTGGAATCACAAATCACAGGAAACTGAAAGTAGCCATCTTACACTGAATAATACGGATAATTCTTAATCCTCATTCTTAAGGAAGGCTGAATAAGTCAATACAGTCATTCAGTCAGTACTGAAAACATACTCACTCTTCGACTGCTGCACAGAAGGCAGTATCTTGTTTTACTAGCAAATTCATTTTAGTGTTATAATCAACTGTAAATATGTGCTTCATAGCAAATAAAATTCCATTCTCTCGAGGGTAAAATCTTTGTATAAAATAAGAAATAACGATAACTTCAGTTGTAGACCATGAGGAAGGTTATATAGGTAGGAGAATTCAAAACAAACCTATGTATACTCCATTATGATTAACCACTACCTTCATGATTACCACAGCCACTCCAAACTTATTACCAATACCTTTTATAGTTTCTTAACTTCTTTTATTTATTTATTTATTTTTTCGCAACTATGGCGACTCAACATCAAAGTGGGCTTTACATATGTATGAAAATACACCAAAAATTCACATTTGAAAAAAAAATAAATATATAAAATGATAATAATAATGTTAATAATAGAGGAAGAGGACATATTCCCTTCCTTGTAGAGGTTGGCTTCAGTTCTTAATCAGTTGTATTTACATTTTTATAGTTATATATGGTTTATTATATGCGAAATTAGATGAGGTCGTAAATGTTTAAATGTCTGAGGTATTCAAATATTTTTCCGATGTAGTGACTGTCATCTGTAAGTAGTTCGTGTATGTTTTGTGGGATGTTATAATTTTGTCTTTGTCGACAGTCTGTCAGGATGTGTTTAACGGTAAGTTGTGTATTACAGTACTGACAAGTTGGTCTGTCCTGTCTTGTCATAAGGTAAGAGTGAGTAAGTCGGGAATGGACTATCCTTAGCCTGCACAGAACGACTTCTTCTCGTCTGTTACATCTGCTGCTGGAAGGCCATTCCATGACAGTTTCTTTACTCTCCCTTAGTTAGTTGTCCCGTGTTTCGTACCATGTTTTCTGCAACATCTGTAAAATGAGTGCCTGTGCCTCTGTCCGTAAGTCCTGGTACGTCGAGTCGTCTATGTCTAGATGATCTTTTCGTGCTGCAAGTTTTGCTTGTGTACCTGCTTGAGTACTAGGATCGATATCTTCATGGCCTGGCAGCCAGTACATAGTCACAGTCTTGTTTAATAGGGAAATCTTGTCATGTATGAGTGTTATTAATGGATTGTCATTGTAAATATCCTGTAATGTTAGTAATGTGCTCAGTGAGTCAGTGCATATTGTAATGTGGTTGTGGTCAGTGTTAGGTATATTGTCTAGTGCAAGTATTACAGTGTGGAGCTCAGCTGAGTAGGAACTTGTCATTTGTGGTAATCTTGATGATACGATTTTTTCTCCCACTACAGCAGCTGCTCCAGTGCCTTCCCCTGATTTCGAACCGTCACTTAGCGGTTCCCGAAACTGCGTCATCTTAGCGGTTCCAGTTCATTTTTTTTTTTTTTTTTTTTTAAGGCGCATCTACATCTAGGTCATTAGCGCCGACATCCAGGGTGTAGCGAGGAATTTTACCAGCGAGCCGTGGGATGATAAAATTCCTGCCGGAGGTTGGGAATCGAACCCACCATCTCCCGCTTATGAATCCGAGGCGCTAGCCATTAGACCACTGGAGACCCCGGTTCCTGTTCATATCCCTATTCTCATTTGAAAAGCATAGAATAGAAACAGATAATATTTTCCTTGGCCTTTGTTCAAAGGGTTTTATGGCTATACCTGGGGTCGGGTCCGCAAGACCCTAGAAACCTCTTCTACCGATACTTCATTTCATACGTTTCAATGAATTGGAATATATCAAACATTTTCACATATTCCTGTGTATTTTTACTATAGTAATAATTCTACAGATAAAATCAATTAAAAAATAAAATAAAAAAACCAACAGCATGAAGGCAATTGAAAATATTCAAAAGACGTCGTCGAATCTTTCTCTTGGCAAGCTATATTTCTAACAATGAATTGTTTTTCTTATTTTGCCTAATCTGTTTTATTGTAAAATACATTATCCAACTATAAGCAATTAAAAAATAACAAGGAATAAAAACAGACAAAAAGAACAGTTCGAATAAGCAAAATCAATTACTTTAATGTTTTAAGCACTTATTTCTCCGATTGACATCGCCTAATCAAAACTTTCTTTAGAATCTTTTTTGTGGAGCATTTAGTAAGCTTTCTAATGGTATCCTTTCGTTTCCCAAGAATCTCAACCTTTTTCGAGATATTAAGGAAAATATACAAAGTTACCAAAACTTTTTATGTCTGTTAATAAAATATTTTATTCTAACCCTTCCTTAACTCCAAACGTAACCAAAATTTCAACATATTATTATTCCCTGGGGGGTATTATTATTACCCCCCAACAGTTATCGAGATATTTACGAAAAATGTACAAATATCCGAAAACTTTTCATGTCTATTAATAAAATATTTTTTTTCGCATACTTCCTTAACTCCAAATATAACCAAAATTTACACATCTTAGTTGGGGTTAATTCCCAAGATGTAGAGAATATTTCAATTAAATCCCGCTATTCTAAGTACTCACAAAAATATAATGACTTACAAAAACATTGATTCCACTTTTCTCAGGAACGGTTGCAGATATCGCCTTATAAATGGTTTCATTCGTTTTCTTATGTTAAGAAACCTATAAAACAAGTATCTGCAAGCACATAAATACAAAAACGTAAGCATTACGATTTTTTTTGCGCGAATTTCGCCCCAAACACTATCTTCTAATGATTAGCTACAGCCATCATGATTACCACAGCCACTCCAAACTTATTACCAATACCTTTCACCGTTTCTTAGCTTATTTTACTAAAATACTAATTTTACTGATAAATGCAATTTAAAACAAAAAACAACCAATTAAAAAGTGAGATAAACAAAGAGAAGAACCCTTTCAAAGCAAACACTTTTCAAGTTTTAAGCGCTTATATATCTGATTGACGTTGCCCCATCGAATATTGCTTCGGAACCTTTTTTGTAGAGAATTTAGTAAGCATTTGAATGGTCACCTTCTACTTACCACGATTTCCCAACCGTTATCGAGATATTTACGAAAAATGTATGAAGATCCGAAAACGTTTCAAGTCTATTAATAAAATAATTTTTTTCACATACTTCCTTAACTCCAAATATAACCAAAATTTAAACGTCTTAGTTGGGATTAATTTCCAAGATGTAGAGAATATTTCAATTGAATCCCGCGATTCAAAAAACTAATAACTTAGAAAAACATTGATTCCACTTTTCTCAGAAACGGTTACAGATATCGCCTTAAAAATGGGTTCATTCGTTTTCCTATGTTATGAAACCTATAAAACAAGTAGCTGCAAGCATATGAACCCAAAAACATAAGCGTTACGATTTTTTTTGCGCGAATTTCGCCTCAAACACACTACCTTCCAGTGGGCGGATTCTGCTGGTTAACAAACTTGACCTTTCAAATCAGACGACTGATTTTTGTACCAAATTTCGTTAAAATCGGACCATTTTTGAGCTTGCTAGAGCGCGAACAGACAAGCATATATATATATATATATATATATATATATATATATATATATATATATATATATATAAATTTGGGCCACCTATATTTTCGTGATCTATAGGGTCTGAAACGTGAAAGTTTCTAGTCGGTACTTCCGGATTGCGTCATGAGGTCAACCTCATTAGCGGGTTCTCCCTATGGAGATAGGGAGTAATCGCGCTAAAAGCTTAGTAACCTGAGATCCTAATCATGATTTCGATTATAGTCACAGGATTTTTAGGTGTGGTTATACTTACGGTTATAATTAAATTTCCAGTATTGTAATCGTAATTCTGATTATGCCCAACACACCTGAAATATCAATGAACTAACGGCAAATTACCAAATTCTCAAATGGAATAAATTAAGAAAACTCTTCGTCTATATTATTGATTTTTTTTTTTTTTTTTTTTTTTTTTTTTTTAATATAAATATACTAGTGTTGTTTGTTAGGAAAGAGATTTATTCGCTAGGGTGGGACGGCTGCTGGGACAGTTTTGCCAAAAAGGGCATAGGGCAACTTGGTTGTTTTTACATTTCTACTCTAATAAAAAGCCATAAAATGCTGCAGAGTTTGTTAAATAGATTCTTAGGCACTAGAAAATAAACTAGGACCCATGTCGGAAAGTCAAAGCAGTATTCAATATTTATGAAAGACGTTCCAAATTTTTTTCCATACTATGTTTTCATGTATAAAGGCATCCGATAGCTGAAAGAGTGACATGTGCAAACAGTACGTCAGGTAGAGGTTGACTCCTGAGATAAACCTATTTTTTGAGACCACCCCGGGATTATTATTTGAGCCGTCTGGTTTGGGGTGTGGGAGGACCCATTCATTCCTATGGTATGAATGAGCCCAGGTACACAAGTATCTTCACGCCTACCTGCCAGCATGGGATTAGAAGATGCATTGTAGTATGCACGTAGCAACGGGACGCTCACTGTGACTACAATAACAAATTTTTCGCTCGGATGGGGAGAATTTGTGCAGACAACGTCTAACGACTAGCTTCGCACTTGGGTTTGACGAAAGGGTATGTTTCTACCCGAAAAGGGCTTGCAATGGTGACTTAGAAACTGTATCAGTATGCTTCTATTCGTGTGGTATACGATTAAAAAAAAATCGTTTATTCTTAAAAAAAATGTGTACTTCATTATTAATCCCTTAGTTCCTTATGTTTTTCTTTATTGTTTTTTTTTCTTACGTCGCATCGACCTCTGGGCCATTAATGCCGATATCCATGGCGCAGTGACGAATTCGTAACTAACCGTGAGATGAGAAAATCCCTGCTGAACGTGAGACTCGAACCCCCCACCTCCCACACGAAAATCCAAGGCCTTAGCCACTAGACAAAGGGGAGACCCCCCATTGGTACTGAATGAATTGAACTGTAGCGTATCTTGTAACAGGGGGTTCAATTATGTTGGCATTGCGTCGGTTAAATCGTAGGGAATAGAAATACATTATGAGTCTGAGCTGTCATCCGTATCCCAAGCAAAGTAAGTCAGTCGTCACATTTGTCATCCAAGGGGCTAATGAGACTACAATACAAAACAAAAATATTTCGTTTTGAGCCTTCTGCTCAAATTCAGGAACATAAATATGCTTTAGGTCCTCCCGATAAACCGATGTAATGTACTGTAGAACATATAGTCTTCTTTTTCCTACATGGCCACCGCGGATGCGCGAACGCCACTTCGCCTTCTGGAACGCCACTGCGCATGCGCGAACGCTTTAGTCACCGCGAAAGCATATTTATGCTAACAATCATCCATTTATTAATGGTAACATCATCCAAGATAGGACGAAACTATATTACCTTATTCTCTTAACGAATTATCAAGTAGAACCGGTAATAGGGGTCCCAGTTCTTCAAGGAAGGTGGTTGTGGTTTTTAGAATAGTACAATTTCATCCATAGTACTTCTGATTTACAGTCATAACTAGTACAAACTAAAAACCTCGAAGCCTCTTTCTTGGTAGACGGCGATAACAAATGGCAAAACAAAATTGAAATTTATCTGTTTTTAAGAATGAAATAAGCGTAAAAAAAGAAATATTATGTCAAATATATTGTTAGGAAGATTATAATATTGCCATATTACAGTTACAAAATGATATGGTTCCATTTGAAGCAAAATTAAGCAACTTCGTCTCAGAAACGTAACGCTACCTAAATCGACCCCTGGATAAGCGCTACCTTTCATGGGTTAACTTAGTATTATTTTAATTATTGAATGTGGCATCTGTAACTATTGATTATTTTGAAATTAACTCTAAGTACGCAAAACCTTCCAATTCCTCTTACCCAATTCTTCTTACTATGTCTCGAATCCACGGCCAAATTAGTCAATTAGAAGTTCCATTAAAATCTCCCTGGCCATCCAAATCCTTTCATGAACTCTCTATCCTCGTTCCATAATGCACATAGAAGACTGAAGTGGTGGTGGCCTGGAGACAAATTGCTTTAACATGCCATCTGCAATGCGCACAATTTATTGTTCTTGTGGGTGATGTTATTGTACTTATTCCCACATCTTGCCTCACAATGTAATTGTAACAAAACCAGCAATATTATTGGAAATATGTTTAAATTAAAAAAAGGGTAAGTGTAAAAAAAAATAAATAAATATTTAAATACAATAAAAAGTTTCAAGGTGCTAATAAACCTCACTTACTACTAAAGTGCTACTCTGGTAATTAAAACTTTGACTTCCTTCTGGATTTCGGTGTTGGGATATTTGGGGGTCTTCTTTTTTTTTTATTTTTCTTTTTTCTACGGCGCATCAACATCTAGGCCATTAGCGCAGCCATCCAAGGTGAAGCGAGGAGAATTTTCTCAACTGAGGAGAAAATTCCTGCCGCTGCAGCGGCAGGAATTTTGGATTCGATTCCCACCAACGCGCTGGTGGGAATCGAATCCACCTTCTCCCACTTCGAGTGGAACTATTAGCAATCGAGTTCATACTTGAGTTAACAACGAGTTTTTTTAATTCTCCCGATTGAGAGAAATAAATTAAGATTGGCATAATTAAATAGACTACGAACTATTTTCTAGTTGGGAGTCAATGAGTTAATATCATAGTGTGGATTAAAAGTCAAATCCATATCCTGGTAGTTTGGTTCCACAATCCGTTAGAAAACACCCCTTTGTTTGCTGTGTAGGAACAAGGTATGCATGGAACGGTCTGCTATGTTTGGCTATGCTAAGTTCCTTAGCCCCTGGCCGGTAGAACGGATAATTTACTTGCAAATTACAAGGGCCCTTAAATCCAGACAGTGTTAGGGAACACGTGTATCCTAACCAAATCCATTAATGCATAAATGTATTATATCTATGTAAAGCATTCTGATAATGCCCGGGGATCGAGGGCGGCCCTCTTGGACTAATTTATTCACCAAGATCCGACAAACTAGACCTTCATAGGTACCAGGTCGGCTGGATCCGATTAGTCACTGTCTTCCGTCAATATGCTCATGTTTTATGACATTATACTATAAATTTAATGCATAATTCATTTTTAAAGGATACAATTGGTCGTGACTTTCTTTTAATTAATATAAAATACACCTTTCAGAATGGTAAGAAATGTTGTCTTTGGAAATATATTTTACTAATGAGATTGAGATCTAGGTGATATGAAGTCAGGGAATATTTGGGATTCGGTTGATAACAACAATCAGATTTTCGTAAAATCTATATTTCTGACGCTTCTGCCTGCTCTTTGGAAGCCTCCTTTAGTAATGATGCTTCTTCCACTAACCCCTAGGTGTTCATTCCTGAAGAAGGCTGCCAAAGAGCATGCCGAAACATTCTATATGTAGATTTTTAAGATATTCTGGTTGTTGTTTTTAAACAAGTGTGAGACTAGTTATCATAGAATGCTTATCCTGGGCGTGAATTTCGGAATCGATAGAATAGGAACTCAATATTTATAATTCGATAAAACAAGATAAAAACATTAAAACTTTCGTTTACACATAGAGAACCACTGTTTATTTGAATGAGGTAAACCTAGAATTTTCTTCTATAATTTTTTCGAAGAGATATTAATAAAGTTTTTAAAGTACACCCCACTTGTCACGATTACGACATTTTTAAGCATGTACAAAAATTCTATTCTAAACCTAACCAAAGTTTTTTTTTATCAAGGTTGGATGAAATCGCTGTTTTGATCCGTAGACACTAAAAATTTTACTTATTTGGCTTCTTCGTGTAAACAGTTACACATACGATAAAACATTTAGTAAACAGTTAATTTTTTCACTCAAAAAACCTCCTAAGCGCCCTTTAAAAATCATCTTAGCGCGGTTACGTACATCTCGAAGAAATGGAATAGATTAGCATCATAAATCACAGGAAACTGACAGTAGCCAACTTACACAGAAGCGAATAATTTTTAATCTGTATAATTCAATACAATTATGTACTGAAAACGTACTTAGTCTTCGACTACTGCTGAGAAGGCTCTATTCTAAACAACCAAAAATTCGTTGTCATTTTAAGTATCTTGTTTTACTAGCAAATTCGTTTTACTGTTATAATCAACTGTAAATATGTGCTTCATGGCGAATAAAATTCCATTCTGTCTTGGTTAAATCTTCCTATAAAATAAGAAATAATGATAACTTCAGTTGTAGGCTATGAGGAAGGTTATATAGATAGGAGGATTCAAAACAAACTATGTATTCGCCATCATGATTAGCTACAGCCATCATGACTACCACAGCCACTCCAAAGTTATTACCAATACCTTTCACCGTTTCTTAGCTTATTTTACTAAAATACTAATTTTACTGATAAATGAAATTTAAAACAAAAAACAACCAATTCAAAAGTGAGATAAACAAAGAGAAGAACCCTTTCAAAGCAAACACTTTTTAAGTTTTAAGCGCTTATACATCTGATTGACGTTGCCCCATCAAATATTGCTTCGGAACCTTTTTTGTAGAGAATTTAGTAAGAATTTGAATGGTCACCTTCTACTTACCACGATTTCCCAACCGTTATCGAGATATTTACGAAAAATGTATGAAGATCCGAAAACGTTTCAAGTCTATTAATAAAATAATTTTTTTCACATACTTCCTTAACTCCAAATATAACCAAAATTTAAACGTCTTAGTTGGGATTAATTTCCAAGATGTAGAGAATATTTCAATTGAATCCCGCGATTCAAAAAACTAATAACTTAGAAAAACATTGATTCCACTTTTCTCAGAAACGGTTACAGATATCGCCTTAAAAATGGGTTCATTCGTTTTCCTATGTTATGAAACCTATAAAACAAGTAGCTGCAAGCATATGAACCCAAAACATAAGCGTTACGATTTTTTTTGCGCGAATTTCGCCTCAAACCCACTACCTTCCAGTGGGCGGATTCTGCTGGTTAACGAACTTGGCCTTTCAAATTAGACGACAGAGTTTTGTACCTAATTTCATCAAAATCGGACTATTTTTGAGCTTGCTAGAGAGCGAACAGACAAGTATGTATATATATATATATATATATATATATATATATATATATATATATACACATACAAATTTGAACTACCTACATTTTCGTGATCTATGGGGTCTGAAACGAGAAAGATTCTAGTCGGCACTTCCGGATTGCGTCGTGAGGTCAACCTCATAAGCGGGTTCTCCATATGGAGGTAGGGAGTAACCGCGCTAAAATGCAAGCCTATTAATATGATAACAGGAGTAACTTTATTACAACTAAACTAGTGTTCCACTGTTGGTGTTCCAAGCAATTGTCATCAATTTCTTAATGGATCCGACGAATTTATATTTTCCGCCTGAAACGAAGGAGGCTTCCTTTTGATCGTTCGTTTTCAGCAGTGATTTCAGCATTCTACAGGAATACATTTGTCTCAACTAGCTGGAAGGTCTTAGTAGTATTTAGGGATCTATCTTTACTTTCACTGTTTTTGAAACTGTCTAGTAGTTGTAATTTATCTGCTAAAATAGTTTTTAAATGTATTATGCTTTGCAAATTAACTTGTGACATTTAGTAATTGCAAAGTAAGGCGCTTCCTCGACCCGAAATACGTCGCATGAAATTCCGTTATTCGTTACGACTGGTTAGTCTATTTAACGGGAGGCCGGTAAGCCGACGGATACGAGCTCAGAGAGAGAGCGAGAGAGAGTACAAACAGGGGGACTGCCTGAGGTTAATTAGACGGACGAAGAGGAGAGGGTAATTGAGAGACAGTGTTAGTTGAGCGACACAGGGAAGGAGCGATCCGAAGGATCTGAGGAGAAGCACGAACCCTAACTATCTGACACCCAGGCCTGTCCTACCCAGGGGCAGACACAAGTTTTTACTTAAACAATACGTGTTCGAGGGCCCCCTCCGTCGTATCCATCTTATTATGTCAGCCCTCTCCCGCCCTCCTAATCCGAGAAACTTGATAAGCCCCAGTCAACAGAGTCATTAACGCCCACGAGCGCATCTGTCTCCTTTTACCTCACAAGTACAAGAGGGAACTGTTATTTAAAATATGTTTCCACCATCAATCAATTTATTAGAAAATGGAATGGCGAGTTTGTTCTGGCTAATGCTACGGAGTAATGGAAGCAATCAGTCATATACTCATTACACTAATTATACTTTTACATTAATAAACTTGGCTGTCACTTATTCCAGTGTTAATACGCAACAAGTATATACAGAAAAGTTTCCAATTTTCCGTTTATCTAAGCGCTATCTTTTCTGATATATCGACGGTAACAGGGAATATCATGGTATGTTCAAAATCTCAACATTTCAGGGCAGCTCTTTAACAGTGAAATCACGACATGAAACTCACATTTTTATCTGTCGATTAAGGCTCTGACATAGTGACTTCTTTACAATATGCATGATTCATGGGTAAGAATCATAATGCACTAAATTCATTTTGTCCATTTTTCCACTTACCAACTTCCCCCCCCCCCCCGACAATCAATGTTGCCTTCTCATCTACTGAATTCGTCTGACTTCTGAATGCACCTTTGTTAACTTATGAAAACATAGCGCAAGACGACATTTATTTGAAATCGTTTTCTATAGAAGGTTTCTAGATTTTGGCATGTAGTTGGATGATCGCAGATGTCCATGAAGTAGATTGTGGTTCGATTAGAACTTGAAGATGTGTGAATCATTCAGCGACTGGTTTATTTGGAAAATATCCTTGGAAAGTGAATAGTATAACGCGAATATCCATAGAATACGATGCCCTGTGAAAATAGCTTACTTACTCAAAACTTGCTTTATTATCAGTTAGCTATCAACGCCCACGGAGAATTCGCTTTCTCTAGTCCGATCTAGACAAACACCTCTTAGAATTATTGACCCCCGCGTGGGCTCGACGTAAGCCTACCATAGGCATGCACGCGGCACGGCGAATGCTCTAGGATAATGAGCCTTCTCAAGACTTGTTATTCCCGTCATGGAATGGATTGTGATGGTTGAGGGGGGAGAGTAGACGATTGTGGAGCTATGGCGGACAGTGGTTAATTGAAGAAGAGCCGGCGCCAGTGGCTAGTTAACATAACCAGCCTCCGGTCGGCCATTGGTAGCCAGCCACCTGACAAGCCAATAGCTGCTCCTAACGAGGAGGCCTGTCTTCGAGTGGGGAGAAGCAGAGATTATCTATCAACCGCAAACAGCCTTGGGAACCCTTCTACCAATACCGTCTCAGCGACCTTTTGTTCTGACTAAGTATCCCTTCCAGGATCGGCTTACCTTGTAACGTTCAGCTGGGCAGGGCAGAGACGAAGAAAGTTTCAGGCCATTCGCTATCCTTAAGTTAATGCCAGTAGATTGATGACGGCTATACTGGGCACATCTGCATTAGAAGGTTCTATCCCGGAACGCTCCAATCTGAACACCAGGAGGCTATTAGTTTTAGTTCCAATCAAAACTGCTCATGACTATTAACGAATAACACGGAGACGCTGGTTGGTTAGTTGGCGGATCGCTAATATCTATTGTGATTTTTTTAGTCGCAGGGTAGAAAAAATGTCCCCGAACATTCTACATATAAATAAATTTATACATAACCAAATTTGAACTACCGGTTGTTTCGTGGCATGGGCGATGAAATTTCGATTCTTCCTCGATGATTCAGAGTCAAAATCGGGTGTTTCTTAAAATGTCATGTATATTGCGGTAAAATATTCTATATTGGAACATTTGCTTGGTAAATTATGCAATTGCCATTGTTTACTCACATTTTCCGGTTCAGAAATGGAAAATAAAATACTTTTAGAAATACAACAACCGATAAACAGTTTTGCCATCGTTTTGGAAGTCGATAAAAAAAAATTTGGTACTTCAGTTCTTTTTTTAAAGTTTTTTATCTTATGTCCTTGCATTTTTTATGGTCTTACAAGGGGAGTATACAGTGGTGAGGTCACCGATCTCGTCCATTTTTTTCGGGTGTTTCTACATCGAAAAATAGTGGACACATGTCCGAGCGTTCCGTCCAATGGGCCTTAGGAGCCGAGAAATCAAATAAAATAGTGCTTTATTTTTTATATAGAGTTTAGAAAATGATTTCGACATGATTCTTTCACCAATTCATTATTATTCTTTCACCAATTATAGAGTAGATTAAAGAAAAATATAATCGTTAAAAAATAATTTATATTTCATATAATAAATTCAAAAATATGCTCTCGTTTTTAAGTAAACTAGTACTATTAATTTTCTTACACCAAAAATAATAGCAGATTTAAAATCAGCACCCCAAGAATCCCTAATGTGGTAAATATCATTGAAAACAAAAAATCTTTCCCAGTCTGGAAGACTCTACAAAGTTAAACGAAAAAGTAACGTCACGTTTTGAAATTCAATATCTCTCCTTGAAATAATCCGATTTTTACGTCATTGAAATCTTTCAGAAGAAGAAATACTCCTTTTTCTAACCATACAAATCACTACTAAGGCAATTTTGGACAGAATTAAATCCCCCTCCTGAGGAACCGATTTTCATTATCACACTTATGTCATATATTGTTGTATAGTGAATTCAGTTGTAATATTACAAACTTTTCGACCTTTAGGAGCATATAAGTCATTTCAGCAAGGCTTACCTCCCCTCCCGGTTTGCTGGTTCTATCAGGTTCCTCAGCATATTACTGACCATACTATCTCCCTAGTGCAACTACGGTCAAGAATCAAATACCTGTACATTACCTGCGTTTCCTGGGTCCTCACGACCTGTTGACTTTTGTTTTATGCTGTTTTTTGGCTATATAATTGTAAAATTAGATTTCCAACACCCCATTCGGCGAATAATCGTAGACGTAAATTCTTTAAATTACCACAGTTATTAGATTTTTATTGTGGATCTCTGAATATTCATATACCGTGAGCACTGAGCATCGTATGGATTTATTTCATCACAAACATATTCCTCTAATATAGATAAATGAATTTTGATAAGTTTTCCAATATAAACTATTTAACCTTTAAGTACTGAGGCTTGGTCCCTGGGACCTTATGGTAGCCATTTCTAGAAATCCCTCCTACTATTTCCCTTTTGTTTACTGAAATTTGAAAGAAATTATATATTCATTGATTGTGTGCAATGCAAGAAGGTTCGTATAAGTAATAGCAATCAATACAATTTTCATAAAACATTTTATTTTATTTAAATATTTTTTAAAAATCAGAATGACCGTGGGACCATATGTCAGTACTGGCGTAGAGAAAAATGTGTCAGTACTTGAAGGTTAATTAGTGATTATGTAATTTATTTAGTTTGGAACATTTTATTGCAAGTATATTTTTTAAAAATAAAGTCCCATAACAGGCCACGAGAGCCAAGAGGGGCAGATATCGTAGATCTGATTATATCTGATTATCCACCACAAAGCACCATATGGAGATAGTGTGGTCAGTACTATGCTCCAGTAGCCTGATTTTCCCCTTTGCAGGTACCCATTAATAAATGAATTAAAAGCTGGGTGAGACTAGAGACGGTCTGTGACTCCGAACCCTACCCGCAAACGAAAACACTAAGAGATAAAATCTTTAATGCGCTCGAGTTTTGAACTCAGGTCCTCCATTATATTAGGCCAGTGTTCTTCCATTAGGCTAACCTCGCCCTCCCTATTTTAACCATATTCGTTATGAAATTTATTATGTTTCTTTAGAGTTTTTGCATAATATACTATATATTCAATAAGAAGCTGTTCCTTCAGTAGGTGGTTTTACTCTGGGAAAATTTAATATCCTTATATTTGAGTTTGCTGGGAATTTAGGAATAACTTGATCAACATTCCTATAATTTCTCGTTGATAATAAATACTTTTAATAAGAAATGTAATCTTGCAAAGATAATGATTAGTTTATCGGTAGAGGATTATTTTGAAAGTAAGTCCTACCCCTGAAATAAAGAAAAGTGCTGCTGAGAGTAAAGTGAGTTGGTGAGTGGTTGTACTAATTGGCCGATGGAGCTTTCCCCTGTGTCGGGACTAGGTTTTCCACTCGAACAGGAAATAAGGATAACAGTCAGGATTAAGTGGTCTGAGTAAAGACAACACCTCCTAATCAGCGGATGTCTAGGCTAATGACAGAAACCGATCAACTGCACCTTGAGAGTTCTTTCCTCCCTCGTCTAGCCCCTTAGCCAGTAAACAAGGTTTGAGGCCATTGTAGGTGTAAATCCGGTTGAAGCAAAAATAAATAAAATCGACGAATAAAATGTTGAAGATATCAAAGCAATAAAAAAACCCTTTATGTACCTCAGGAAAAAAAAACTGAAAGAGTATGAATTTTCTGAGGGTCTTTCGAGCGAAGAATACACCGTCAGACGTCGTTCGAAGAGTACAATGGAATTCATCCACCCGAAGTGATTGCCACCATACTTCACCCGAAGAGCGCACCGGCATTTATTCTCTCAGAAGATTGTCACCCGACACCATACGATGAGTACATCGGAATTTATCCACCTCAAGAGATTGCCACTAGACTTGCAAAAAGCACACCGGCATTATCGACCACCACTTGTCCATCCAAAGAATAGGCCAGCACATATCCTCCCGGAGAGACTGCCACCTGTCGTCCATGCGAAGATTACTCCGGCTTTTATTCACCTCAAGAAATTTCCACCAGAATAGTACACCGGCATTTATCCACTCGAAGAAATCGCCTTTTCAGAAAGAGTAAGCTCGTTGGGATTGCTTAGAATAATGTCGAACTTAAAAACATGATAAATGGTATAAGCGGGGGAACAGTGTACATGTTAATTGTTTTATAATTTAAAACAAGACAATATATTGCGGTTTTGCTTTTTACTATGTAAACGTGATGATTTACAAGCTTGTTATGGTAGTGATTACAATGAAACAAGGGCTGTTTAGTGCCGAGAAAAGCCATATTTCAGAATCATTAAGGAACATTCACCATGCAAAGTACCGTTACACCTCAAAAAAGAAGACTAAGCATTGGACTTTTGTGTGAGAGATGTTCTGGAGGAGAGTCCTTTTAGAAAGTCTGAAAGCCTGTTCCAGCCGATCCGGACGGAAAGGCCTACTGCTCGTGGTTGTTTTTGCGGTTAGCCGAGCTGAATGGATGCTCAAGGCCCCGTGGCTTATTGTCCAGCTGGACAAAGCGGCCATCCCGTGTGGTCCGCACATTACAACCGGTAGCGTCTTAATCTGCTTAGCCAGTCCCGGCCTACTTGATGGGACCGAGATAAACCGATTAGGCTATATCTTCTCCCGTCCTTCGTCTGCAAGGAACTCGGGGGGAAACCCTCGATGTCTCTACCTTTGGCTACCGAGTTTCTGATTTTCTGCTCAACCGAGAAGTATAAAAAATGATGATTATTGGCTTATAAATATCGCTTAAATCCCTGAATCGTTTTACTGTATCCGTATATTTACTAGGACGTATTTGGTCTTGATGTTTACGGGAAGCATATAATAAAAAAGTCAATGAATGATTGGGATTCGGCTAAGAGAAAACGTCAGATTTTCAAACAAATATATTTAGACAACGATTCGGCATTATCTTTGGCAGCCTTCTTCAGCTAACAAAGAAATATGCATAATTAAACGATTTTTCTGAAGATCTTATTGCTCTAGTATTTCTAAAGTGACACAACTCAAAATAAAACTCAATTGAAAATGTGTCCCTCTTGCCTATGTAGGGGCCTTAGGATTAAGATTGGAAGAGTGTCGCAAGTACCCTGTGGTGCACAAACTCTGAATCTAAATACATACAGTTTTGATGGTTGATAATCATATACTCGTATTTACCATGTCTTTCACAGTCATAACTATGACGGTGTGAATAAAACCGATTTTTGAGTTGTGTCACTTTAGAAATACTAGTGCGTTATGTTTTCTATTATCCGACTTGTTCACCTCAACGGTTAACTATCTTCATTTCATTATAAATTGATTTGGAAACCTCACTTTTATGGGAGCAGTAATTTATTTCATAAATAGATACCTATTTTCTAGGGAATAGTGAACATTAGGGTGTATTTGCACGATTAGTTTGCCTTTATTTATTTCTTAGGCAAAAATGCGTTATATCATCGTGACTAAAGATGTATATGAAGTAAATACTAGGAAAAAAATCTTATCCTTGACCTTTATAAGAATTTATGTATTCATGTATCGTCGATGATATAAATGATGCCCACAATTAGGTCATTTACTCTACTGTTGACTCCGGCCAAGTCGATTCGGTCCATGAAGGTGACACGATGATGGATCCAAGGAAGCGTTGGAAAAGAGAGAGAGAGGTCATAAAGGAAAGGGAGAAAATGAAAGAGGAAGGAGTGGGGGGAAAGCCATATTTTCCTCCTCTACCTCCCTATGAATAATAGAAAAGGTGGGTGGGACAGTGATGGTAGGCCGTTTGGGGATGATTGCACTGTCATATAGGGGGAAGGCTTCGCCAGGCTCATGAATAGAGTTGACCCGCAGAGCAACAGGGTACGCTCTGCTTTCCTCTACAGGTATGCATCTCATCATTCGCCTCCGTATAGCAGCATATCATCCATGTAGAGTTCCTCCATGTCAAAGTCTCCAAGAAAAAAAAACTTCTCGAATCATATCTTACGATCAAGTCATGAGGCCTTCATTAGACGAAATTTATAATGAATTTTGATACAAGAACATGAGCATCATTGAAATTAAGTTATTAATTAAGAGCCAATATTTCGCTTGCTAGAAGGTAATGGTGCACAGCAGGGCCGCCACATGGGGGGGGGGGACAACCGGGTACAGTTGTCCCGGGCCCGGGCACCGTGGAGGCCCGGTCCGGGCCTCGCTGAGTGGAAAAATTGTATAGCTTATGAGCTTGTAAAAAGAACTACTGCACCGATTGTCGGCTTTTATTCTCATTTCGCTCAAAACTCAAGATGAAAATCATTTTAAAATATCCAAAGTTCTTTAGCAAAGTACTAGAATTTTCAGTCTGGCTCTGAGAAGGGGGGGGGGGGGGCGTGATCTGGTCCCGGGCCCGGCTCTGAGTTGTGGCGGCCCTGGTGCAAAGTTAAGTTATGCAGTAGAAATGTGTCAGAGGGTTTGGAAAATAAACAGTAACTTTACCTGACCAAACTTTGTGAAACATCATGCACTAATAAACTGACACCATTTGGGCAATCAAACTGTATATCAGCAAAAGTCCGACTCGCAGGAACCGCATCATCTTAACGCGGTTCCGTTCTTAACCCTAACGTCATTTGAAAATCTTAGAATAGAAATAAACTTCTTTTTTTATATATATATCGTGAAAATTGTCAACATTCTCTCGAACATCTTGAATAAAAGTGATATTAAGGTGTCAGGAAAACCGGCAGTAGTAACTTACACAGAAGCGGAAATTACACAATCTAGCTCTCATTCTAAAGTAATGCTCTATACATCAATAAAATAAAACAAAAACGTGCATGGGCGTATATAAGGGGGGGCTGAAAGGGCTGCTCCCCCCCTCGCAATCGGTAAAAATGTATCGAAAAATCACTTAGTTCAGAAAAAAATAATTTCTTTTGGGCGTAATAGCGTTTTAATTGTCTAAATATTCCATGTTCTAGATTTTTATTATCCCATACCCCCCAAAATCTTTTCAGGCCCCCCTCATATTATGTTGAATAAAACTAAAGATAATTCTGGAATCGCCTTTTCTCAGAAATGGTTAATCTAATGAAAAAAAGTGTGAAGACAAGTTTTGTACATAATTACACAATCTACAATTTTTGTCTGAACTATTTTTACCATAAAACAAAACGTTTCGTTGAAAATTCCTAAAAACCTTTTTTTAGCGAACTTTGACCTCGAAAAAATTCTTTGCACTCATGGGATCGATAAGGACTTTTCCCATTTCCCTTATAATGTTGTCCCTATCTTTCATGCAAATTTTCAGGTTGCTAGGAATTTATGCAAAGGTACGCGTATTTTTCTAACTCATCTATTTCTAACAACAGAAAATTGGTTCTCATTTTAACTATCCTGTTTTAAACACAAATACATTTACCTAATATAAGAATTACAAAAATAAAAATAAAAAAAAACTAAGGGGAGGAGACAAAAATTACAAAAAGAACGACAAAAACCCGTTCATAAGAACAAAACAGACGTATTTGAAGTTTTAAGCACTTATTTCTCCGAAAAGTGTGTATCTTATAATTCACACACAATAATGATTTTCATCTTGCAATAAACAAAATTATTATTTATTACTGTCGCAATTTGTCATTCTTTATTTTGTTATATTCTATACATTAAATTATGAAGTAAATTATTTGGTTTGATTTAATTATTTATTTTATTTTATATTAATGTTATTATAATTATTTTTTATTTATTTATTTATTTTTTCTAATTTTTATTTTTTTTAATTTTTTTTCCGGAAGTGCCGACTAGACTTTTGCGTTTCAGACCCCCTAGAGACCGAAAATGATAGTGGTTAAAATTTGTATATATATATATATATATATATATATATATATATATTTGTCTGTTCGCTCTGTTGCTCCCAGACGAATGGTCCGATTTTGATGAAATTTGGTACAAAAATCTGTCGTCCAATTTGAAAGGTCAAGTTCCAGCAAAATCCGCCCACTGGAAGATGGCGTTTGGGGCGAAATTCGCGCAAAAAAAATCGTAACGCTTACGTTTTTGAGTTCATAAGCTTGTACGTACTCGTTTTATATGCTTCTTGGCCTAGGAAAACGAATGAAACCATTTTCAAGGCGATAGCTTTAACCGTTTTCGAGAAAATTGGAAAAATAGTTTTTGAATACCGTTTATGGTTTGGGTACTTAGAATCATGGGATTCAGTTGAAACATTTTTTGCATGTTTGAATTTCATTAAAACTAATATGTTAAACTACTTCATAATTTAATGTATAGAATATAACAAAATAAAGAATGACAAATTTTCTTTATTTTGTTATATTCTATACATTAAATTATGAAGTAAATTATTTGGTTTGATTTAATTATTTATTTTATTTTATATTAATGTTATTATTATTATTTTTTATTTATTTATTTATTTTTTCTAATTTTTATTTTTTTTAATTTTTTTTTCTCATTTATTTTTTAATATTTTTTTTTTCTTTTTCTTTTTTGAAATTGAATATAATGAATTTCTATTCTTTAGCCTTTATATAGTTTTAATTGATTATTTTTATGTGAGCAAGTCACCTTGCCGTTGTGAAGCTCCATGAATAAATAAATATAAATATTTCTCCGATTGACCTAATCTAATCAAAAATAGTTGCAGCATCTTTTTTGTAGAGAATTTAGTAATCTTTCAAATAGTTTCTATCCACATACCACGATTTCCCAACCATGTTCGAGATATTAATGAAAGTATACGAAGTTCCCAAAACTTTTCATGACTGTTCATGAAATATTTTATTCTAACCCTTCCTTAACTCCAAATGTAACCAAAAGTTTAACATATTAGTTTTAATGAAATTCAAACATGCAAAAAATGTTTCAACTGAATCCCATGATTCTAAGTACCCAAACCATAAACGGTATTCAAAAACTATTTTTCCAATTTTCTCGAAAACGGTTAAAGCTATCGCCTTGAAAATGGTTTCATTCGTTTTCCTAGGCCAAGAAGCATATAAAACGAGTACGTACAAGCTTATGAACTCAAAAACGTAAGCGTTACGATTTTTTTTGCGCGAATTTCGCCCCAAACGCCATCTTCCAGTGGGCGGATTTTGCTGGAACTTGACCTTTCAAATTGGACGACAGATTTTTGTACCAAATTTCATCAAAATCGGACCATTCGTCTGGGAGCAACAGAGCGAATAGACAAATATATATATATATATATATATATATATATATATATATATATATATACAAATTTTAACCACTATCATTTTCGGTCTCTAGGGGGTCTGAAACGCAAAAGTCTAGTCGGCACTTCCGGATTGCGTCATGAGATCAACCTTATAAGCGGGGTTCCTCCCTATGGGAGGGACCGCGCTAAAAATGATGACGAGGATAAAACAAAATAAAATAAGTGGGTCTCACCGTGGCACACGGTTTGCTCTTCGGGTGACACAGAAATGGTAGTTAAATCCTTCTTGTCTCAGAATACCTTTCTTGAGCGATGGGCAATTTCTTTTCCGCACCTAGGATGTTCACAAAACGGTGGCTCACATTTGTATAGCATATCTTGCACATTTCTGTATGCCTTCTAGTTCAGGGCGCATCTGTAAAAACGGAGCTATACTTAGACGATGAATGGGGGGCAAGCTAATTTGTTTTTGGAAATATCTTCGGAACAAATCGAATAACAATAATTGTTGTATAGGTCAATCGAAAAATTCCACACGCACAGTTTTTTTTTTAAATATAAAAAAAAAATCGAAAGTAATTACGTTTTTTCATACTTCTGTCGTTCAAAATTCAGAAAGTATTTTTGATAGAGACCTTCCCGAAGGATTCATAATGAAATTTTCTATAATTACCTATTATAATTCGCTTTTTTGCAAAACACCAATAAGTATTTATAAAAAGAGTAAAAAATATATGATATTTTTTTCAGTAGCTTAAATTGCATTTAGAACCTTCATATTATCAAAGGATTATTATATAACTACAGAACATTTTAATTAGAATCTTTTGACGCCCTGGGAAGGTGTCTAGCGTCTCTATACATTCGTAGTTATGAACGAAAGGATTAAAAAAAGAACCGTAATGTTTTCGATTTTTTTTTATATTGGGACTTTTCGATTTGCGCATACATGAAATATTATTATTCGAGTTGTTCCGAAGATAATCCCGCAGAAATTAGCATGCCCCCTCTTAACATCTCAACTTAAAACAGATACGCCCTAGACTAAACTTATTTCTGAAAGATTGAGTAAAACCAATTCTCAGAGCATGCGCAGAGAGGGAGGAAAACATTTAAATAGAATTGTTTCCCAAATTGTGATGAAGTTTGAAGGGTGTTCCACAAATAGGGTTTGTATTGAATGTGTTAATTAATTTGTGCGAAGATCCGCCTTATCTTTATTGATAAAATAATGACAGTTCTTTCTAAAGAGTTTGAGTCAGACGAACTCCCAGAGCATTCAGATAGAAGAGGAAAATATTCAGACTTCTTCCCCAAAGTAAACTCTATCTCTCTCCCTCCCCGAGAAGATTGAACTCTTCAAGTCTAAAGCCTCGGAGACTTTAAAAACACTCCTCGGAAGACAATATGGCTGCCCTTTAATATAGCCCAGGCCCTGCTACAAGCCTAATTCCCACTCTGAGTAAACACACTCAACTTTATTCATAAGATACTCATTTCTCCCGGGCTCCAATATCCACGCCGCACCATTAGGAGCGGTTTAAAAGTGGTTCTCCTGGGAGGGCTTGAAAATCTAATTCTAAATGTAGGGTGCGTCGGCCTAGGGTTCTACACCTTAGGATACGATTTATGAAAATCCACCCCCTTAACCCCCACTCTCGGAGAACCCCAAGAACAAAATCCTCCTCTAACCACTCGCTTACCTAAATCTTTATTCCTTTTCTCTTGCGTACCCTACTTCGAATACAATCTTCTCTTTTTTACTCCCGGAAAATAAGCGTAGGCTTGAAAACATCTTCTCTATAGGTTATGAAAAAAAAAATACTGACATTATAAAATGTAGTTGCCGTAACCTTACGAAGCAGAGCTTTTTATTGTATTTATGGACCAGGCCTCATCTGTAAATACGTAATTATAGTTTTATAGATTTTATGGTTTTATAGAGGGGGCTCGCTATTTTTTGTGGTAATATCTTCGGAAGACCTGAAATAACTATAGTTAAGGTACGAATAAATCAAAAATATCCCGGAAAAAACGGTTTTTTTTTACTTTTTTCGCTCATAACGTATTCATGTTTGAAACCTTCTCAAGGAGTCAAAACGTTTTTAAAAAATATTCCTATAATATTTCATTATTCAGAATTTTTTAAAGTAATTCGCGGCTACTCAAAGTAGCAATAAGTACGAAAGACATTTTTTATATCATATTCTAGGAATAAACCAATTGATTATATATAATAAACCAATCCACTAAACTTTGCTTTGATTAGTTCAACATTTTTTGCTAATTTTCGATTTAGGCACACCTTAATTATTGTTATTCCAGGTCTTCCGCGAATAATAGCGTGTGTATGCCAACGGCCATATCCACGTTGAATGCGCCGGTTTCCTTTGATCACCGAAGTTAAGCAACGTCGGGCGTGGCCAGTACCTGAATGAGTGACGAATTCTTCTGATTGCATTACTACTCCAGACAACGTTTTATGGGCCAAATGTTTTCAAAATCAGATCACTTCTGAGCATGCTGGTGAGCGAACAGAGCGATCTGTATGAACGACCGTTATTTTCATGATTATGGGTGCCAAAATTTGTGACTTTTCTAGTTGGTACATGTCGGATTGATGTCATTATCCGTGACTCTTTGCTATTGCAGGAGGGAGGAAACGTGCTGAAACCACTAACTACTAATTTTTGCACACTGATAGTTTGTTATAAACCAAAACCGCTGGAGGGGTGGTTTTTGGACACTAGTACGAGATTTGCCCATCCGATGTTATTTTAGCTTCAAATGTTCTGAGCTATTCCTAGCCAATAGGATCAGTCTATTATTATATCTAGTTTATAGTTAGCAGAAGAGAGCAGTTTTTAGGAATTAACTTTTTCGATAGAACTTGAGGAAATAGAATTTTGTTTTCTGATACCCAAAGACTACCGAACGACTTGATAACTTCTCCATATATTTGACACTTATATGATTTGTGCTTAAACTTGCAAAAGAACAATTATTATAATAACACATACCGAGTCACCCCGTGATTTAGTGGCTAAGGCCAAGGATTCTCATGCCGGGTTCGAATCACGCCTCCTGCAGGTTGAATTTTTTCATCTTAGGTCCCGTTGATAAAATCTCCTTCTCCACCGTGGATGTTTAGAAAGAGTGGCAACCTATAGATAGCGGCGCATATGGCCTAGAGTTTTATGCTCCGTAATAATATTTTACATAAGAATGTATTAGTTATATTACTCGGTAATGATTTCCTCTAGTATTAATTTTGACCGATTTGGAACAATATTAAAATATATTGAAAATTTGGGAAAGTATTATTATGAATGCCACATGCGTTATTTTCACTATTATCTATACTTATTGCGTTTTGTTTCATCTGCGAAGATTCTCCAGAAGGACGTATTTTTTTTTATTGTGAGGTTCGCAACTAGCGATTAGCTCATGATCAGCAAAACAGGAAAATGTAAATTAATACCAAAACATTATATCCTCACCTGAGATGAAATAAAACAAACATCACCATAAATTTCCCCCTTACCTCTAAGCGTAACGATATGTGACTCTCTATAACGATAATTTATGCTACCTCTAGAAGTGATAAGGGGTTAAATTGATAAGAGCCATATGTGAGTGTTGTGGACCACACAGAGGCCTGGTAACGAACCAGATCTCTGGCTGGGATTTCAGAGAAGTACTAATGAGACACCCACTCACCTTGCCTTTATCACCTGTCTCTTTCGAGGCTACCGTTCCACAATCAGAAATTTGTGGGAGTGCGTCTGACACTGCTAACCCGTCAGGAGACCACGCACCTTTCCTTGGGGCTAGCTAAATCTTGGGAGACTGATTTGCAATAAGGTTACTTATATAAAACAAGTCTTAAAACATATTAATGAGTGCTGGGTCTCCCCGTTGACTAGTGGCTTACGCCTTAGATTCTCATGATGGGTTCGAGTCTCACTGGCGGCAGGAATTTTCATGGCTCGTTGAGAAAATTCCTCGTTCCACCAGTTATGTCGGCACTAATGGCCCTGAAGTCGATGAGCCGCAATAAATAAATAAATAATGAGTGCTACTTATTTTGAAATTCAGTAGCGTGGCCTCTGCATCCGCTGTACCCCTGGTCTCTCTTGTTTAAATATTTTATACCACAGAACAGTGATAATATTAAAATAAAAACAAATCCTCACGGCAATCTGCGTTAATAATTGGAATGAAACCTAGAAGAAAACGTGTAACACAAGTCGCAATATATCCAGGGGTGTCGCAGTAAGGGCAAAGCATCTCAAATCTTGATAATGGGCCCTCACCCAAAATAACCTACCGATACCAGTGACGGCGGTCTACATCACAAGGTATAATAACATTACAAGTCGATGGAACCTTGAACAGGGAAAACACATACCGTGTGAATGTGAGCCAATACTCTGTAACAGGAAAATGCATATCGGAAGTACAATCATAACGCCCTAGGAAATAGCTGAGGCTACTCCGAAGCAGCTCTAGCTTTATGTGAGGAGCAGTAAATTTAAAAGACAGTTAACAAGGGGCGATAATAGTAATCAAAGGCTTTAGAAGTTCCTATTGTATTGTGTGACAACGAAATAAATATTGTTTTCAAGTTCAACGTGACGGATAGCCAATAAACATGCAAAGTAATCCTGAAATAAATTCATTATTTTTATTTATTTATAACTGGTCGGCTACTAAGGCGATTTTACGCCATCAATGTGGCACCTGTATTGTCTAATGAACCAGCATTGTGATAACATATTTTCACTTATTCCTACGAGCAGTGTTTTGGAAATGTCTGTATGCCAC
Source organism: Gonocerus acuteangulatus (assembly GCA_946811695.1). NCBI lineage: Eukaryota > Metazoa > Arthropoda > Insecta > Hemiptera > Coreidae > Gonocerus > Gonocerus acuteangulatus. Next base: position 52,158,976 of record OX328127.1, read on the forward strand.
AGGATATGCCTGAAAGCCACAGGCTATTCAGCAGATGTCTTCAAATATTTGTGTGTAGTTTAGTGTTCTGTGAGTAAGAGAGTGTTATGTTTGTGTACTCGCCACTGTCCCTCAAGGGTTCATTCATGTCATGTGGAATATTTAGATTTTGTTGTCTACTGCATCTCGTAAATAGGTCTTTTACCGTAAAGTATCTATTGAATATATCACAGGTGGGTTTGTTATTTTGATATAAATTAATCAACACTACATTCACTTAGGCTGTCCTCATGTTTTCTTGTGGTAGTATCTAATACTTCCAATGAAGGCTCATGAGTTTTTAATTGTTTACTAATATAAAAGCATTCAAATATTGTTGCTTTATATCTGAGATATTTATAAAATGTCCTTATTCACTGAGCTGAAGTAAAAGCAAAGAATCCTATATTAAACAATACCACAGCAGGTCATGGGTTGTAAATATGGTGGACTGCCTGAGAGGGTCGGCCGAAGACAGAAGGGGCAAGATTTAACACTGCTTTAAAGTGTTGGTTACCGCTGGCCGCGAGCTACTGTTCCTGACAGGGGCGTTCTGCAGATTTATCGTTTGCCCCCTTATAAAAATATCTACATAATGGATCACTGTAGCCTGCCCACGGGTCACAGGCACACACAAGAAAATACTAACAAAACAAAAAAAAAAAAAAAAAAAAAAAAAATAGTCACAAAGAGAAAAAAATTACTGGGGGGAAAAGTGAAAACAATAACGAAATAAGGGAGGAAAGAGTAAAACGGAAAATCTGGTCCTTTGTCCGTTTGGTTTTGACAGGAGTAGTGTACACATGTCCCTGAGGATACATCCGGAAATAAATCAACCTGCCTCCCTTTGTTTCCAGGGCGCTGTTGGTAGGATCGACCTCTACTGGACAAAACCAGCAACAAGTCATTTTTATACCGATACAATCGAGGTACCACTCCGATCAACTAGGATATGTAAATAGTATTTCACCTTGTCAATTAGTAACTATGAATGTGATGTTTTTTTCGAAATCAGTGTTTCCTTAATCTACACTTTATAACATTTCAAAATATTCGGACATTTCATTCGAATATTCTGTACGATATATCCATAGTTCATATTCAATTTCCAATTCAAACACTTTATTTATCCTTTCGTATCTTACGAATTACCTGTAATGAATTACTAGTGTAGATAAAAATGTATATGCACATTAAAATAACAAAACGAAACTGTGTGAATTTCTCAACTGGGGAAGCAGAAAAAGTTTTAAGAAATTACCCTTTTCTGAAAATCTACTACAACAGACATACACGCAACATCTCTTCAGCTTTGTAGAACTAAAGCGTTGCCTTCATTTATTGCGTTGACGACTGAATGAAGTTTTTGCAACCTATTATTTATGGATCTAAATCTAAAATTCATCTCATTACAAGAGTTGGACAAGTTGGTGTGAATGTGAGTACTGTTTAAAGTAATAATTAATATATTCCATATTTAACTTAAAGAAATAGACAAAAATAATCTCGCAAGTTACCACAAATGATGATTTCATATTTTTTATATACTCTAATTTGACAATAAATATTCAAAAATTGGTACACACACACACACACACACACACACATATATATATATATATATTTATAATATAAAATAAAATATATATATATTGTAAATATAATACATTTTTTTTATTCATTTGGATTCCTCTCATATCAAACAATTGTGTTTCGCGAGGGAAAGTTCAGTGAAGTATGTTGGCAGTAGTGAGCATCTGGAATCTAGATGCTCACTACTGCCGACATACTTCACTGATATTTTCCTTGTGTCTGTCAGACACTATATACACCTTAATTACCTTTAACTACCCCCCAATTATCCTTAACCACCTAACTGACAGAGTGACTCAGTCACCTGTTGGCACTCCTAGCAGAACTCGCTATAAATCTAATATCGTGTGTAGAGAAGAATAACAATATATATTTATTTATTTATTTTTTTTTTAAATACCCAAATGACCGTGTTTGTTTTCAAAGTAAACCAAAAGATATGTCCAAAATTCTCCCCTAGCCACTATACCACGCGGACCAGTCGCGGACACACCTAGTACATAATATAATTGTATTTATTTTTGACTATAATATTAAATATCAATGAAATGAAATATATTTTCCGTCATGCGGTATGATATTAACCTGTAAGTAGTTGTAGGAGGGAGCTACAGACTGTAGACGATATGTTCCTCCCATCGTAGAGGATTCTCCAACTTCACAGGGCTATATTGGATTTTTCCCAAAGGCCCAACAATCCCAGGCATTTCCTATAGCCCTCGCCCTTCCATCGGCTATTCATAATTGCGACCTCTGACCCCATCCACCGTAATCCATATCTGTCACCTCTCATGGGAATTCAATTCAGAATATAAAATTTCTTTCTTTATTTTTTTATTTGATCATCATATTATATTTTATTGAGAATATATTAGATATATTAGATTTTAGTTCGAATATAAAATAGTTATTCACGATTATCATAGTGATTAACGAGATTCCGGAATCAGTCAAAATTATTGGATAAAACTATCTCGTTTTTTAAGAAATGGTTTTGTTTTTTCCCAAATTTTCGACCTATTTTTCAAGCCTTCATCAGGGCTAAAAACGGAAATAGGCCAAAAAGTACAACAATGAATATAAATTACATAAAACAATTTTTTTTTTTTTCGTTTTAGCACTTTCCTCCGAAGGAAAGTAGCTATTGAGGTTGGACTCATGACGGAATTTTTGAAAAATTTCTTCAAATCTTTATCGATCCTACCTAGTAGACACCGAAAATGACCCCCGTTAAAATTTATATATATATATATATATATATATATATATATATATATATGCATATATATATATATATATATATATGTGTGTGTCTGTTAACACGATAGCGGCCAGAGTTTTTGTTTTTTCGTCACGAAACTTGGTATATAGCATTCAATTAGCAAACGATTGAACGAGTTCGTTAACCACCAAAGTCGGTCTACCGGAAAAGGGGTTTACCCCGAACCCAAAACACTTATTTGACTATGTCAGCCATAATATTTGTTATATTTCAACGAAACTGTGTATTCGTAGTGGTAATATGGAGAGAAAAGTGAGATATAAAAATGAACTAAATCGGTTCATTAGAAGGGGGGGGTTTACTCTGGACCCACAATACCAATTCGCCACTACCAGCCGTGATTTTTGGTATATTTCGACGAAACTCGGTATTCGTAGTGCTAATCCACAGGTAAATGTGTGTTGTAAAAATAAACTAAATCGGTTCATTAGAAGGGGGGGGGGGGTTTACTCCGGACCCAAATTCCTAATATACTCATATCGGTCGTAATTTCTGCTGTATTGTAACGAAACGCGGTATACGTCGTGGGTAACTCATGAGAAAGAAGTGTTGTAAAAATGAGCTGAATCGGTCAATCGAAAAGCGGGGGTTTAATTTGTAATATATTTGAATAGAAAAGCCAGCAGACGTAGGTTCACAAAGCCGCCGCAAGGAGCGCTTTCTACCACTAGACTGACTGTATCCTGTTCCTGCGTTAGATCAAAATACGATAATATGAGGATTTTTGTATTTATTACGTAGTGTAGTAGGTACCATGTGTAAACATAACTCTGGAAGCAGATTAATAATTGATCAGTTACTCATTACAAAATGAGAACTATTCACGTTTTTATTTTATTTATGTAGGATATTTTAAGCAAATTGTTCTGGAAAGCAGTCTACACTACCCAAATTCTGAGGAAAGTGCTTAGTTATGCAGCTCCTGCGTGACGGACTCTTTTTTTTTTACGGCGGATCTACATCTAGGTCATTAGCGCCGACATCCAAGGTGCAGCGAGGAATTTTCCCAGCGAGCCCTGAGATGAGAAAATTCCTGCCAGGGGTGGGAGTCGAACCCACCATCTCCCGCTTATGAATCCAAAGCGCTACCCACTATACCACGGGAGACCCCACAAAAAACAAATATAAATAAAAATAATATGTATAAAAGTATATATATATATATATATATATATATATATATATATATATATATATATATATATATATATATAAGTATTTAAATCATTTATTGTTTCTTTTCTACATGTTATTAGTATTTAAGGCCTGATAAAGGATTGAAATTCAACTGTAACTTTGGAAATAAAAATCTATTTTTATTATGTAGTTATATACATAATACATCTATTTTATAGATGTAGTTTTACTAAATATTATGAACCCCGACAATGGTGATATACGTTTTTTAGAATTTTTTTCCTGTCACTTCAATCATTGTAGTGACATGAAAAAAAAAGAATACCATCATTGTAGTACAATGTTGGTATTCTTTTTTCTTTTTTTTTTAGAATACCATGTTGATGTTGATGCAATGTTTATATTCGTTTTTACCATCTTGATGTTGATATTCTTTTTAAAGTTCCAGGTTGATATTTTTTTTTAGAATTCTTGGCTTTTTAAATTTTCTTAGATTAATTTATTTTTTACAGAAACGCCCGTGTGCCTCAATCATAGTTTTTTTGTTTAGATAAGACAAAACATATTTTTCTAGAATTGAAATATCTTGTACGACACCGCGAAAGGTGCTGAAAGCTTTCACAATTGGTACGGACTCGGTCTATCGTTTTTTTTTTTTTTTTTTTTTTTTGTTTTTTTTTTTTGGTAGAGAATGCCGAAGATTAATTCCTATCTATTACCTAATTTTCATTGTACTGATAATTCCGGTATATCAGCTTTTCGGCATTGATTCCAATTCAGGCTGTTGGATCAATAAATGGTAATTTATTACGGACTAAATTGGGTGTGCGTAGAACTGTCATAGCCAATATCAACTACTACTGCGTTTATTCACCTGATACGCAGTTTCAAGTGATAGTTCATGTTCTCAACTCCACATCCATTCACATATATTAACAATCCTTGTTCATTTATCTTCCACGTTCATCTAGCGATTTCATATTAAAACGAATTGTACGCTGCAAACCTCTATGAGGGAGATATTTTGAATAATTGACAATCCTAACTGCTTTCGATTAGCAAATAATAGATTTATTAATTTTATCTAATAACCCTACGTGAAAATGTACGAGTCTGTAGATTTTGGAGTACCAATGCTTGTAGTTACACAATTACTCAATTTACTATGAATTGTTTCACTCCCTTCAATTTGAAAGTAGTAAAGACTTTATTCCAATAAGTATTAATAAATTCGAATTGCGTCGAGAGATACGCCTAGCTGCCCCTATATTTACAGTAATTGTTTTTTAATAATGAAAGTGCTTGGTCCGTTGCTAAACGAAAATGCACTATAGTGGCCTCTGTCATTGCTTGCGACGAAAAATCGAATATTAAAAATGTTTTATAATTTCTCTAGAGTTTTGTATATGTATTGATTAGTATTTATTTTTAGTGTCACAACTACTAAAAAGGGAATTGAAATCGAGTATTTCAGAGAATCGTTTTGGTTACATAAGACTGATCGTAGCTGTAAAGATGCTATACTGTAGGATATCCATTCTAACCTCGGGGAACTTCCTCTTATCATAAAAATATTGTCTTTTAGCTTCGTCGTTCAGAGGTCAGAATTGATCAGCGAGTCTGCAGGCCTGCTCAGCCACTGATGGGAAAAATCAGTGAGCCAGAGTGTATCACTGACCAGACGGCCTAGAATCCATTCTCCATATTTTATTATATATGTTACCGGCAAAGTATAGAATGCCTGAGTGTTTTAGGCAAAGTGTAGAATGTATTAGTTTCTACATCGTATTACACACATTGCCTAGGCATTCTATATAATGCCTAGGTATTCTATAGAATGCCTGTTGCTTATTTGGCATTGTATAAAATTAAAAAGGTCTTGAGTATACTACATACACATTACTTAGATACTTGAAAGACATGACAACAGGTAGAATTTGAGTGTTCAGAATCAATGCAAATCACTAAAATAAAGCGTCCACAGCACCGATGTTCTTCAAAGTTTGCACTATAACGTATTTTCATGCACTAAACACGAATCCGTTAAAAAAAAAAAAAAAAATAGAATTCTATTAATTTCTGCGAGTTGGATTAAATAGGGTTTTGATACCTTCTTGAGTGAGCGTAGGGAGTTGAAACGCATAGCAAGTATGCACAAAAGTCGTCCTAGGAATTCTTCTAATTCTCATAGACATCATCAGACGCGATGTTCATGGATATAAATCCGAATCGCACACTCCTACAAGCTACAAATCCTCTCTTTCATACTTTGTCTTTCATACTTTTATAGAATGCCTAGGCAAAGTATGAAATAAGCTTTATTTCATACATTGCCGGTTGGATTTAGGCATTCTATAGAATGCCTGATCATATACTTTGCCGGTATCATATACACACACGCGCGCAAGCAAACATCAATATATATATATATATATATATATATATATATATATATATATATATATATATTCCTACTCACTTAAAAACCACCTCCCTATACACCTCAACCACCTTGCGGAACCGCCCTACGCCAGTACTTTGCAGGGGAGAGTTGGAGTATATATATATATATATATATATATATATATATATATATATATATATATATATACATATATATATATATATATATATATATATATATATTTATATATGTATATATATATGTGTGTGTGTGTGTATGTGTTTGTGTTAGTGACATAGTATTTTTACGGCGGACCGATATTTCGATCATGAGCACCGGGATATCTACTGGTTATCACCCTTCTTAAATATCCATGGTGCAGCAGGGAATCCTCTCAACGGGCCCTCAAATGAGAAAAATCCCTGCTGCAGGGGGGACTCGAACCCCCATTTTTCGCAAGACAATCCATGGGAGACCAATTATAATTATTGTATATACAAATTTTGTATAAATTTTTTTTTTTTTTTTGGCGTATCGATTTCCATAGCCATTTGCACCATGGTATGTACTGGTAGCCACCCTTTCAGATCATCAGTGGTGAACTCAGAACTCATTTGAGTAAGCCTGCTCCTAAAAGGTTTCGAACCAGAATCTCGATTACACTTCAACGAACTTAGAATTATCATAAATTTACATCTGCCCGCTCTTATTTCTTTTCCCTCTCTCCTCCTATGGGCGTATATAAGGGGGGCTGAGGGGGCTGCAGCCCCCCGCAAATTTTGATTTGATCGATAAAAATTTCAAAAAATCCTTAAAAATAAATTAAATAAGATCATTTAGTTCATAAAACATATTCTATTTTCAGTGTAATAGCGTTTAAGTTGGCTAAAACTCTTCCAAGATCTAAATTGTTAGTATTCCAAACATCGGAAATGGTCTCAGTCCCCCCCCCCCGAAATTTTCCCAGCCCCCTCAGAAATTATTTTCTATATACGCCCATGTCTCCTCCCTTCTCTAATAAACAAATATATAATGTATAGGGAAATAAGTAATAAACCTTCCTATACAATAGCTTGCCAATCAGAACGAGACCTAAGTGTTGCTGAACATGCTAAAGGGCAAGCCAAGAGGATGTAGGTAAGTAGATAGGTGGTATAAATTTACCCCGACATGAGCATAAGCCGAGGGTTCAGATTGCGAAACGGGAGAAGAGACCTACGTAAGACCTTGTATTATATACATATTGTATATATATATATATATATATACAATATACAGGGTGTCCCGTAAATGTCTAGTCATATTGTGAGGGGTGATAGAGGACCCTTAGGGGAACAAAAAATGTTCTATGACAATTTCCCGAATTCCCGCCCATAAGGGAGAAAACGTCGTTTTATTGTTTTTTCGAAACAAACGTACTTTTTAGAAGAATAATCGTTGTAGCTCGGTCCCAGGTGGTACTACTAAAACGGGTGTGAAACCAATCGAAAGCTGAGTAAATTTACTATAAGACTAGTTGGGATTAAACGTAAAAATGAATAAATGTAAGTATGTATATCTTACCAAAAGAAGGCAATTCTAAATTTCCTGACATTTTATTGATATTTCTTTCCAGCGTTACTCCTCAATAAGGAGGATCTGAGATTTCCGGGTTTCAGAAAAACTTCCTCATTTAACAAGCTTTCCATTCATGTATCACAACCCTGGGTTATTGAAGTATTTGAACGATTTAAGAACAAAAGTTTTAAAAAAAACATGGATCTGAGAAAAGAAAATTATATTTTTTTCTTCAATTTATTCAAAAAGCTGAAGGGAAATATTTTTTTTTATAAATGTTTACATAAATATTAAGTAAATATTTACTTAAAACAATAAAAAAAATTACTTCCACGAATATAAAAAAAAAATCCTAAAACAGTAAATAAATAAAATACACATTTATTTTGAATTTGTTAATTCAGGTAACTAATACTGGGTCCAGGAGGCGGCCATTAAGGAACCCCAACCATACATTAACCTCAAAAATTATTATTTTTACCTAGATCACAAATTTGAACACATTTTTACAGGTACTTATATTTAGAAAACAAATGCTTTACCTTAAATTAATACTGATGGCTACGCTTGTGAAACTCACTGGGATTCTGAGCCCATGCGTTTTTGTTGTGGTAATTAAAAATTCTATCCCTCATAAATAATATGTACATAGTCCTGTAAAAATGTGTTCAAATGCGTGATTTAGGTAAAAATAGTAATTTTCGAGGTTAATGTATGGTTGGGGTTCCTTAATGGCCGCCTCCTGGACCCAGTATTAGTTACCTGAATTAATAAATTAAAAATAAATGTGTATTTCATTTATTTAATGTTTTAAGATTTTTTTTTATATCCATGGAAGTAATTTTTTTTATTGTTTTAAGTAAATATTTACTTAATATTTATGTAAACATTTATAAAAAAAATATTTCCCTTCAGCTTTTTGAATAAATTGAAGAAAAAAATATAATTTTCTTTTCTCAGATCCATGTTTTTTTTAAAACTTTTGTTCTTAAATCGTTCAAATACTTCAATAACCCAGGGTTGTGATACATGAATGGAAAGCTTGTTAAATGAGGAAGTTTTTCTGAAACCCGGAAATCTCAGATCCTCCTTATTGAGGAGTAACGCTGGAAAGAAATATCAATAAAATGTCAGGAAATTTAGAATTGCCTTCTTTTGGTAAGATATGCATACTTACATTTATTCATTTTTACGTTTACTCCCAACTAGTCTTATAGTAAATTTACTCAGCTTTCGATTGGTTTCACACCCGTTTTAGTAGTACCACCTGGGACGGAGCTACAACGATTATTCTTCTAAAAAGTACGTTTGTCTCGAAAAAACAATAAAACGACGTTTTCTCCCTTATGGGCGGGAATTCGGGAAATTGTCATAGAACATTTTTTGTTCCCCTAAGGGTCCTCTATCACCCCTCACAATATGACTAGACATTTACGGGACACCCTGTATATATATATATATATATATATATATATATATATATATATATATATATATATATATATACTATATATATATATATATATATATATATATATATATATATATATAAAATTTGAACCACCGTCATTTTCGGTCTCTAGGGGTTCTGAAACGCAAAATTTTCTAGTCGGCACTTCCGGATTGTTTCATGAGATCAACCTTATAGGCGGGGTTCCTCCCTATGAAGGAAGGGAGGAACCGCGCTAATATAACAACTGAATTAGCTGACAAATTAGTTGATTTTAATTTATTGGCTCTCAGGACGTAAGGACATAAAACAAAATACAATATTCGAGAAAATTGCTGAAATTGGAACAAATAAACAGGACCAGGACATTACACATTTCAAAATATCCAAAACGACGCTATAGAGAAAATTATATTAAAAGTTGCAGATATTGGCTCTGAATGGTGTTCAATCAATTTATTTATTTATTTATCAATGTTTTCGCAATATAGGCGTAAAAACATATAGAAATCAATGAAAAATATGTATCTTTGTGGAAATACATCCAGTAGAGTTATTGTATAATATATTATTTACAGTTAAAGGATTCATATGTCAAGATGGTTTCATTGTTGTATGTCTCAGTTCAAATAGTCAGATGTCAAATAGATATAACTGTTATTCATTTTGGTAGTCAGTTCATACACAATCAGTTCGAACAAAAAGAAGAAAGGAAGTAGTCTAATACCGCTTACGAATAGGCCATTCACGGCTAATGAACGAACATCTCATGGAGAGAGAGGATAGTCCGGCATAAGATATGTGTGATACTCCATTAACCGTAAAATACGTATTGACCGTATGTTTACTGAAACAAATCAGCTTACTTCTGACAATATGACTAAACTAAATAACACTCTCTTAAATTTAATTAATTACAGACCTCTAATAAACCCATAAAGTCTCTACTGGCGTTAATGACCACAAAGGTTAACAAGCCTTAAATCCAACATAAAAAAAAAAAAAAAAAAAAAAAAAAAAAAAACATAAGGCGTGTTTGCATGGAAATCAGATTCTGAGTTGAATATGTACATGTGTTATTAAAATGACGATATCTTTGATTTCTGGCCGATAAGAAGTGGACCATGCAGGCCTAAACATTTTTGTTGTGAATTTACACATGAAAATGTGAAACAGTGCTATTGTGTTTCCAAGAGCGAACGTTGTGAGAGGACGGAGTAATTTCCGCTTAGGATACTGTCCAGCTTCCTGTTGTGGCGCCTTATATCTTCCTTCTTTGATTTTATTTTATATTTTTGACAAAAGATCAAAACGTACTTATAACTGCTTCTATTCCTTTACTACTGGGACTAGGGATGAATGGAACCGCGCTAAGATGACGTAGTTCCTTGCGAGTCGGACTTTTCGAAATGAACATAACATTATGGTAATGTTTTCGAACTTATCCTATTTCCTTATCAACACATCTGGTTTTGAAAAGAAAATTTGCTGTCACTTTATAGGCGGGTGCATTAATGGTTTTGGCCAACCCTTACAATCAGAGGTTTTGAACTTTTTCTATCTGTTTGGACTTTCCAGGACTAGAACATAGAATATTTTATTATCTGCCGACAAATTGAGCAGGTCGACCTGTATCCAGCGAAACACAGTACAGAAACGCCGAGTCAGAAGTTTTAAAGATACCTTTTATCGTTTGTATAATATAAAGCGTAGGGAGTTTGAAGGAGACCACTGCTTGTTGAAGCAATACATTCAGGTGAACTAAGAGTCGTAGATAGAGAGGGCTATGTTTGGATCCTGATGCCCGGTGTTGGAGTACCCTCTTCCAAACGATGCTGATGGAGCACCCGCTGTACGGCCGGTCCTCTCTCTTGCATTTACATAAAAAAACAATTCTCCCTTTCCCCCAAAAAGGGGTATTGGAGAGCTGAATTGATAGCTGGGCTTCCAGAGTATCCTAAAAGGGCCACCGCCACAGTAGGGGGCTTAAATAACAAATGTAATTTACAAGGGCCGAATCTACTGGTGTACACGACCACTGGGCTGCTTCCTTGGCTGACCCTACCCTGGACAACCTTACACCCTGGCCAATACAACCCTTTATAACACACCCTTTCATTGGCAGAATATATATAGCGGACCGCATTTAACTAAAAGAAACATTCTTAAAATGATTGTAAATGTATTCATTTTTTTGGAATGTCTTCAAAGAAAATACAACGGTTTGATGAATCACGGATGTAGAAACGCAAGATGATGTGTTTACCAATGTCTGTTGAAGAAATTCCAAAAGGATGCCAGGTTTGAATTTATTTCCCCTTTCCACTTAGGGCGTAAATATGTTTATGACCTGTTTGGTTTCCGGTCCAAATAATAATAGATTTCTTCAGCAGCTCGAACACAGTAGTGACTATTCCATTTACTTACTTTTTGAGCAACTTTCGGAAACTATCAAATAAACACACACACTCTTTTCCTCTCTCTCTTCTCATACGCAGACATAAACACACACACATACACAAAAATATCATCGCTCTTGCTCTACCAGGATTAAAGAGACCAAAGTTCCAGATTCCTGTAGCTAGTCTGAGCCTGTATGGCCATTCTTTTATCGGGATTCAGTTAAATATGACGCTGTGCTGTCTATCTGAAGTATTGGGTACTTAGAATAAAACAACTTGAACCTCACATTACCCTCTTCTAATACAGTTCGCTATCTTCCGATTACACTTGGACTCCCGAGTTTCATCGAGCCACTCTCACCACCAAGGCGACTCACAAGAGAGTGACCCAGAGATATGCTGCAGTGACTCAATGAACTATTGTTAACCTTTGTTAGTGATCTTAGCGTCCTTCTGACTTTAATCGATCAGAAGGTTTGGAGGCCTTGAGCACAAAACCCTCATATTGTACCGTATTACCAGATGTATTCATATACAGAATGTAATAACTAAGAGAGAAATTAATTGAAAAAAAATGGTAACATATCCTAGGGTATAATAGAATAATCTGGGTTCAATTCCCAGTCTGGTGAGTTACCTTTTCTTAAACAAAATAATTATAAATTAAGTCAATGACGGCATATAACGTTCCTTGTACTAAACAGTGGGTTGCTAATTTAGATTTATTATTTCTTGCACTGACAACAACTAAACGACCTTAGTTTTTTCCACAAGTTTCAAATTTTTCAAGTTGTGACCATGTTTGGCAAAGAGGAAGTAGTGAAGAAAAATTTAACGAATATGTGCAGTTTTTGAGCATTTGTATAATTTATTAAATATCTTCAAAACTCTAGAGAAATAGTGGTTTCCTACGCAAAGTAGTGTTTGAACAATTAAACAAGAAAAAAAAAAGGAAAACGATATTGTTAAATGCGATAATAGAATACAAGAATGTTACAGGAGGGACGGGCTAGGTTTTCCCACAAAGATTGCTGGCATTTATTCTTGGCTTATCAGAACTAACCTTATTATTCAACAGCATGAGAGGAGATTCTGCTGTTAAGGCACTCCGTAACGAGACAAGTAATTAAAAGGCTTTTACACTGTAATTATGATTAGGTTAGGAAATTCTAAGTGTTCAGTGTGAAGGCATGTAGTAAGACCGTTAAGGTTTGTCTCTGGCTTGAAAGTTGTGTCGTCATAGTCTTGTCTTTTATAGAAATCATAACGGGTTCATGTTATCGTTTTAATTGGAATGTATGAAGACATGTAGAAGTGCTGGAATTTCACATAACTGCATGTACAATACCTGATTCAGTTCGCTTTATAAAATCTATATAGGCTAAACATTTGATAAATATTTTACAAATGAAAATGGTTTTATTGATGCCGACGTATAAATACATATATGAAAAGAAAGAAGAGAAAAAAACATAAAAACATAATATACAGCTAGGAGAACAATGTGCTATATCTATCATGCAAACAATCAAACACTTACCGGGAATTAAAAGAATAAATAAACAAATAAATTAAATTAGATAATATCTTTAAAAAATAAAAAATAAAAAAATAAAATAAATAAATAAAAGAGCTCGGGGAATGATGACCTCGCAGTTTTTTGCCCTTAAGCAAAAGTAAACAAACAACATAAACAAACAATGTGCTATAGTAGTGCTTAGATTATTAGGAGGACAGATATAAGAATAACAGATTAGATTAGAACAGATATAGGAATAACAAGATGGGCTTACCGATGAGTAAGCCCATCTTGTTATGAAAAACCATTTTCATTTGTAAAATGTTGTTTTTCTTAAGAAGCAGTGACCGAACCCCGACAATCCCTACCTTGTATCATCAACGGTCAACGATCTCCTCTCAATTTGATAAATATATTTTTATGGTTGCTATTGGACAATTTATAGGTCCCTTTTTTAATTAAGGAGATTATTGTAAGACGGGTTAGCTGTAGGTCAACCCTTTTTCACCACGATGAGGGTAATGCCTTTTGTTTTAATAATTTATGAAAAAAAATTAGCTATTCAGGTTGCAGCCATGAAACAATTTTTGAAAAAGTTCTTTAAATCTTCATGAATCCTCCCCAGTAGAGACCGAAAATGTCCCCCGTTAAAATTTATATACCTATATAAAGAGTTTTTAAACAATTAAACGAGTTCGTAAACAAGCAACATCTGCCAATTTGGACCCAAATTACTGATTTTCCGATGCCAGTGGTATTTTTGTTATATTTCAATGAAACTCAATATTCGTTGTAGTCTTGTTAACAGAAAAAGGTGTTGTAAAAATAAACTAAATCGGCTCTTTACAAAGGGGTTTACTCCGGGCCCAAATTTTTAATTTGCTCATAAAGGGCTGTTGTATTGTGACAAAACACGGTATACTGCGTGGCTATCTAAAGAGAAAGTTGTATTGTAAAAATAAACTAAATCGGTCTATCGGAAGGGAGTTTACTTTGTACTTTATATGAACTGAGTTCAGCCGCCAAACCGAGGTTGGTAAAGCTACCACTAGGTGCGCTGACGAGCTGCGTCCGCCCTCTGCATTGTTATGATTTGATATGAATTATTTTCTTCTAACTTTTGCCACTAGGAGCGCTGAAAAAGGGAGCTGTATCAGCACCCTGCGTTATTATTGTAACATGTTCTCTATGCATAGGTTTTATTTCATTTTGTTTTTCCTATATTGCAAAATTGTGAGCTAAATATTGTTACAACATAGAATAATACTTAACAAAAAGTGTATCTGGTATCCGGAACAGATTGTTGTATTCTTTTAAATAAATAAATAAATTTGAAAAAAAAAAAAAAAAAAAAAACATGTTCTCTTTTTACATGGGATGATTTTATAATTCATCAAGATCAATAGACGACAATGTAAAGTTTTTTTCGTATATATTAAGTAGTCTAGTACTACCCATACACAAAACTCTGGAAGAAAATTTATCAACAAGTTAATAATTGAAACAGCTGCTCATTACATATGTAAAAGAGCATAACTATTCATGTTTTTGTTTGTTTTATATAGGTTATTTTAAGCAAATTATTCATGAATGCAGTCTACATTACCCAAATTCTAAAGAACGTGAGAATAAAAGACACCCTCCTTGGCGGGTGAATCGAACCACAACCCTGCGGTAGCCGGGCCTCCGTCAAGATATTAGAAACGACGACATTCCTTTTATTTTAATAGCCTTTTAAAAATGATTTAACTAACCTTACTGCAGATTATAGCACTTATTATCATTATTTAATCTGATTGTTGTCCATTATCTAACATTTTTAATATTATTTGAGGACTCCATAATGTCGAATAGAGCCATGCTGCTTCCTGACAGTGCATTCAGATAGATATGTTTATTTGAGAATAACACTACACGTTCTGCGCTTCAGTACTTCTTTCCTTAAAATCGGATAGACGGAACTCAAGCTCATGTGGCCGATCCGTAGCTGAGCCAGCATCACCTCTGCTCCTGAACCTCCGGAAGACCAATTTACTTAAATAGGAAATATACAGACTTTTTGTCTGTTAAAGTGATTCATTTGAGAATATCACCAGAATTTACTTATAATGGCACGTATTTTTACTTTGCATAAGGGGGCGAGGTTAGCTCAGTGGTAGAGCACTCGACTAATGAGCTGGAGGACCAGGTTCAAAACCCGAGCGCGCACTAAAGATTTTTTCTTCTAGTGCTGCCGATCGAGGGTTGGATTTGGGGTCCCAGATCGTCCCTAGGCTCACCCAGCCCTTAATTAATTTAATTAATAATGGGTACCTTGGGTGCTAATGACTCTTGCAGTCGAAGCAGCCAAGGGGCAAATCAGGCGGCCGGAGCATAGTGTTGACCACACTATCTCCCTAGTGTGCCGTAGGGTCAAAAATCAGATACCTCTACAGTACCTGCCCCTCTGGGCCGCCCTTGTGGCCTGTTACGGGACTGATTTTTTTTTTTTTTTTTTTTTTTTTTTTTTTTTTTTTTTTTTTTTTTTTTTAATTTGCATAATATGCAAATTTTGAAAAAAAATAACCAATTTTGAAAAAATAAATCTCAATATATTATATTGATATTTATTTTTTTTCAAAATTGGTTCTTCAGACTTTTATGGTTCTCTCAATAAGCGACATTTCCTCACAATCTAACCAATGTTTTACAAGGCACAGCAAACGGAACAAAAAGAAAGAAAATAAAAAAATCCATGAATATTCGAAATGATATTGAATTTCTCAAGATGTATTGAGATTCTCAGATAAAAAAAAAATCTCACTTTATGTGAATGCATTTTAATAACCATTATTGCGGGTTGCAAGAAGTAGAAAGTTGTGCGAAATTCCCATGGTTCATTAGTATGGAAATGTGGCTAAATAAACTGTTAGCTTGTACAGTAATAATGTTTGTAATTAAAACTAATTATATGTTGTGGAACGCCTAATTATAGGCTTCATGGAGTGGGTAAATGCTGGTTAGGCATAATTTGTGGTATGTTGTGAAAGAATGAAAAACGGGTATCAAACAAAGTTGTTATTGATAATAAACAGACTTTTTAATAGTTTGTTTATTAGAGGGGTTATTAAATAATAACTAGTTAGTGTCTTTGTAAAGTTGAACGACTATTTTATAGTGTATTTCTAAAAAATAAAAATGTAATAGTTCTCTAATGATAAAAGGTTTTATTTATTTATTTTTTTTTAAAGAAAGAAATATTTTGCTAGGCTCCCATTTTATAATATTAAGTCAATTATAAACACCAGAAATCAATAATAAATATTGCTCTGGAATGTTTTAGGTAGGCGGCCATATATGTTTGGTAACTCGTGCTGTGACAACAATTTGTGAATGGTTCCCCGGTAGAATGCATTGCCTACAAATATAGTAGGGGCCCATAAACGGGCGGGAGCCAATATTTCCATCTTTGTAAATGTATCTGTGTTAATGTAAGTTGTATTCCGTAGAAATTGTTTGTGTGGAATAACATCCGTCAACAGTTCATTCATTTCAAATTTTACGTTCATGATTCCCCATTTGGTGCAGTCCTTTGGCAGGTTGAGCAAGCCTGCTTGAATGTAAATTGAATCTTCACATCTGGAGCAAATAACTTTCAGCTTAGGAGCTAACTACCTGTCCAGCGGATGAAAGTGTTTTGTTCCGTGTGAAACGGAAGGATCAAAGCGGCCCGAATGCCAGATACAGGAGGCTTTGTCCGGACTACTAGACATATCGGCGTTTGAAGGGTTGAGAGGAGAGACCACCCAGAAGCTGACTACCTCTGGACTAATTGTAGGTAAACAGGTGCCCAGACATGCCTCCCAGACAGCGGGGCGGATTATACCGTTTAATCCCCGTTCTGGGAGTCGGATCAAGCGGCTTACTGTCCGGCTACTGTCCTCTTCTCACCTAGTCCTCTCCCTTCCTTCTATCCGCTGTCTTGTCTCCTCAGTCCGCTGGAGCTATGCTCCTTTTTAGGGCGGGGTCTCTTTTTATAAACCCAGTCCAGTTATTCCATACAAAAACCTTTTCTTCCTGAGGATTTTACTTGCTGGATTTGAATGACCATTGACAGCTTAAGGCGTTCAGTATTCCAAGCAAAATAGGATGTGCTTTTAATAAACGATCTTCGAAATCCGAAAAAATACTATTGAATGGAACACTATATTTATCATGTTCCATGGACCAAACCATTCCTTGAGACTGTACTATAATTGATTCATAACAAACATTATCAAACATATCCGTGACGAGAATTGTTCTTATATTAGTCATAGGTTTAATAGTTAAATATGCAAGAATGTGTTCTCAGATAGCCAAGCATTATAATAGAATTGTAATTCCTCTCAGCACTTGAATAAGTATTAATAAAAGGAGTCATGAGACATGATTGTGTTTCATAGCACTCATCACAAAGTAGTACAAAACTTTATTTATTTCTTCTGATTCCATTAACCTCTGAATTGCGTTCCGATCAAGGATAGCTAACACCAAATATATATATATTTATATATATATATATATATATATATATATATATATATATATATATATATATATATTAATAATATAAAAAAATGAAAGAGAAAAATAAAATTAGTCTCGTATCAGGCCAAGAGAGCCCAGAGGGACAGATACTGCAGATGTATCTGATTCTGACTATAGGACACTCTAGGGAGATGTTGTGGTCTTAGCCGGAACCCAATAATAAATTTATGAAAGGCTGGGTGGGGGCCTAGGACAGACTGGGACCCCGAAACCAACCTATGAGCGAAGGAACTAGAGGATAAAATCATTAGTACGCTTGACTTGAGTGCACCACCACTCAACTAATCTTGCCCCAAACAGAGAAAACATTCAAATTTAAAATTCCTGAATATTCAAAGTAGGTTTTCTAGTTGGGTTAATATAGAAGAATAGGGTTTCTAGTAAGGTTAATACAGAAATCTTCATGATGACATGTTTAAAGTATTCCTGTTTCATTACACTCAAAATACCAAATACGATTTGAAATGAAAATGTATTTTGCTATAAAATTTGCTTTGCTTTTTTCTTATATCAGTGTTGTCAGGAGGAAACTGTACCCCATTGTTTGCATTTGAAACTTACACTGTTCCACTACCCACGGTTTAATTCCGAGCAACACAAAACTCTTATGCGATTCATTTTTTATAGGAAGGATCACCGGGATTGCCTAAGCATACATATTTTTATTCTATCTACGTCCTCGATTTTTTTTTTTTTTTATATGCACCAATAAATAAACATTTTTGGAAGTCACTGAGCATTCATTGTAATCTTCAAAATGTTACGTTTCCTTAACCTTACTAAAAAGTTATTCTCGCCTTTTTACGCTTAACATCTTTCAAGTACACAACATTGAACCAAAGTAAAATAAATCAATCTTTTCCCGCATACATACACTAGAATATCCTTTAGCCCTTCGGGAATGTAGCTCTAGGTTGCTTTCAAGAAAGACATTTTGAATAAATTCTGTAAATCTTTATCAATCCTGATTTCGAAATACAGAAAATTACCTCCTTATATTTTCTGGTAGTGTGATAGAGTCCACAATTTTGGAGTTTTTGTCACTAAACATGGTATATTGTATTTCGAAAACAAAAGATTGAATGAATTCGTTAATTAGCAAAATCGATCTAACTAGAGGGAGGCTTCAGTACGTGTATATAAAATATAATATGAACTATATATGTCGCATTCTTCGGAATTTTTCCCAAAACACGTGTTTCATTCATACGGTCTCCTTCGGAATCAATATTTCCATCATCAGTGTACTACTTAGAGTCGATTGACTTGAACAAGTGTTTTCTTGATAACTTGTAAGTAAGCTTGCTCTTGAAACAACGACTCTTCTCTTGGTTATTCCGTTAGATCCTACATAGCTTTACTATCGGCTTTAAATACTAAAACTATTTACCGGTGTTTAATCTGAGCTCCTGTTGCCACTGCGAGTTGTCAAAACATCCCCATTGTCCTTGCCTACATCTGGCTACATATGTCTAGTTGCATCTGTCAGCTGTACCCTCCTAATCCCTATAGCGCCCATTATTTCCCATGGTCTCCGACTGTTGACACAGCTTCTTAACTGCCGCACTCTAGATCCCCCTGTGAGGTCCTTTGTATCGTCCATGGGGGAGGCGATGAATTATGATTCGGACAGTTTACATTAATGTTAAGAGTGCACGGGAGAAGTTTGAAGAGAGGGGGGAGGGGGGGTCGAAGCAGTGTCTTTGTACGAGCGCAGAACCGTAGCCCAGTCTGTGGTATTGTCTGTGTAACCCCACATATTTGCGGTATTTGAGCACATTCAGCTGCTGTGTCATTACAATTAATCTGTTTTTGTGTAGAAATTTGAGTTAGCCAATATTTAACCAATGTACTCGAATGGTTACAAACTAAACTTCGTAGAAGATAAATGGCGAGAATAAAATCAGGCAAAACTGAAACCATGCCATAGAAACAATGAAAAGAACTACAACGTGTAGAAGTTGTCGGGGCTTGGTCATGATAGTCAATAGAACTACATTTTAAAATTATTATAAAATGGTGACCCTATTTCTCACAATGTATTTCATGTGGCAGGTGAAAGGGTTAAAAAACCTTGACAAAAAAAATCGATTTTGTGGATCATGCTATAAAAAATAGTTCCACTTTTAATTTTGAAACAGTTAAAATATTATATAAGGAGAGAAACCCCATAAAACGACAAATAAAAGAAAATATCCTTGTTATTAAAAACAGGAAAAAGTCGTTTAATTAATAAAGCGAAATAATATATCTCAATCAAACATTTTTAATTTAATAAACCAAAGGACATAAACTAATTTATTTATTTAATACAATGACAACGAATCGCTTTGTAAAATCTATATTTGCCATATAACGATCGATTTTTAAGAGGTGATCTACAGTAGCCTTGATCTTGTCAGTCCAGACGTCCTTTCTGGTGATGGTTCTGGAAGTTGAAGGCTATAATCTTTTAATATTTTAATTGCTCCTGAAGAGGCTTCAAAGAAAGACCAGAGAAATAAAAGAATAGTGCAAGAAGTGCTGTATTTATTGCAATTTGACCTTCTGCCACAATAAATACATTTTAAAATAAAACGCATTTTATTTCCAAATTTAGTTTCTACGCTAATTTTCCACAAAACGGGTAACGATGACTTCTGAATCATCTACAGCAGAGTGGCCATGAGTGTGATGTAGCTACCACCAACGGAAACTTGTTATTATTATTTTGTATTTTTAAATTAATAAACATTATAATTTTCATATTATTAGAAAAATTACCTCACCAGACGTGTATTTCACCCCACCATCTTTCGTTTTACGCTCAGTTGCGCTGCAAAATACGGTACCGGGGTTAATATCACAGCATGACAAGTCGTTTGATCTAGTGGAGGCAATGCTATAAATAGTCGGTAAACCTTCATATTTACCCAAGACCAGACAATGCTAGTGTCATATAAGACTCAGAGTAGGCACCCCTTATGATTTTTAATTTCTAAATAAATTTGCTTTATGTCTGAAGCATTGCCTGCATTAGATGTGATATGAAGCTCGGTATCGCATAAAGTTAGCATATGGATCCGGACTCCATTTTAGCTTGTTTTATATTCTAAAACAAGAAGATTTAAAAATTAAGTCACTGAAGGTATCATGAGCCAATATAGGAGGGTCTGAGTGGGTTGCAGTCCCCTCGCCGAAATTCTGATTTAATCAGAAAAAAAAATCTTTTGGGGGTGTAATAGCGTATTAATAACCATCACAAAATTATTTCCTACATACGCCCCTGGAGAAGATATAACGTTCTGTGTTTTATAAAATGGTTTAATAAATGAAACATGGTAATTTAATTTAAACCTGATTCGCGCACAGTATTTAAACCTAGTAGTGGTACTAATATAGGCTTGTAATCGGTGCTTATAAGTCTTTTTATATATTTTTTGGATGTTTAAACTTTGGAGCATCGATGATGAAAAATCAAATTTTTTCACCCCAAAACCTAACCTTGATGTGCGAGGAGACCTTCAAGCTCAAATGAGCCCAACACGCTGCCCTGCTCAATGGGTAATTGGATTTTTCTGTACTTCCTCAAAAAAAAAAAAATAAATAAAATAAAAAATATTGAATGATCAGTGATCGGGAAAAAAATGTTTCATTCCATTTGTTTCAGACGTTCATGAATATAGATTGAAATATGATGAAGCATCCCCCCCCCTACATTTGAGGTTTTATTCAATATCACACCAGGAGGGGGAAATTTCGTTGCTAATTTTTTTCGTCGCCCTGTTTATTTTAAAATGAATTTATAAATCATATTATTTTTGTTGATTAATGTTTATTTTTCATGGAGTTTCTTCATTTCGCTCATGTTTGTTTTTAAATTATCTTGGCTATATATAACCATAACAAGTTTTCTTTATTTTTAATTTTAATTAATTTCTGGTAGATTAATTAGATTGAAGTAATTAATTACTTTCAGTTGAAGCCTCTTCAAACATTACGCTTTGAAAGAATTTCAATATCATGAAATAGGTATTGACCATTTGATAATTTTTTCGGGTGTTTTACAGAAAATTTCCTTCTTAATATCTTTATTTTTAATTTGAATTAATTATCTTATCAGAGGGCAAATCGCCCTTACATTGTGTGGCAATGTACCAAAATTGTAAATGCATATTTTTGTTTGGTAAAGACTTTCGAGATTCTTTTCAATGTTTTTTATTTTAACAATGCGATATTTTATATGTTATTTATTTCATATTAAATATCAGTATTATTACTAATGATATTGATTCACAAATGCGCCACTAACGTTCAAAATATTTATAGATCGGATATAAAGAGTTTTAAGTAAAATGAAATTAAAAAATAAGAGCAACTAATTTTTTTTTTTTTGGTTTCATGATTCTCTTCATTGTATTTATTTTATTCTTTCTTTATGCTGAAGTATTATGATAAATTTCTAATAGTTACTTGAAGCTGATGTATATGAACTTCTGAAGAAACCGGTGATACTTCCGGCGAAATATCACTCAAAAAGTAAAGACCGTTAGAGAGACGTTTGGGAAATCAGAAACAGTCGCCCAAGTAAAGAAGCCTTATATTTTTTAAGAAGAATACTAAATTTTTTAAAATCTTGAACCTTTCTCACAGGATTGTGCAACAAATATTCAATCTCAAAAGGTGGAAAAACCGAATTAAATAAAACATTTTAGGGGATGTTAGGTTGCATAATATTGCAAACGTGTACGAGCGGGCTGGAAGTCATTTATGCTTAGAATACTATCAGTTTCCATTTTTATCCCCTTAAATCTTCCTTCTCTTTGACATGCCATTTTACATTTTTCACGAAAGATCAAAACAAACGATAACTGATTCTACTCCTTTGCTAATGACACTAGGGATATGCGCCAAGATGACGCAGTTCCTGTCAGTCGGACTTTTTGTATATACTGCCGGTCATTCACAATGCATTCAAGATTTAAAAAATAAAAATAAGACTAATGATTTTTGTTATTATAAAATTGTGACCCTTTTTTCTTTCAATATATTATTTGAATAGGCGGAAGGTCATGCATATATAAAACTACATCCACTTCACTTAATATACTTTATTTTGTTTTATGCTCTAAATGTTTCGCGTCTCTTGACGCCTCTTCAGGAGCAACTTAATCTATTTACATAAATTTAGCCTTAGCTACGGAAGACCTTCCACAGGTAGGGCCACGTCCATACTAATACAATGACGTTAAAAGGCTGTTATCCATCAGCTGATTCAGATCGATCCTGGCTAGCATCGATTCCAGAGAAAGCTTTTGTCATACATCGAAAAGTTAAAATAAAAATAAAACGAATGATATTAATATTCCTAATTACCGTCGAGTATATTAAAAAATATATTCTTTAAATATTTGATCTCCGTTTTTTTATTTACAGTTTTTTTCCTATTTTTAATTATATGAATATTTTCTTTTATTTTTCTTCTTA
This sequence comes from Gonocerus acuteangulatus, assembly GCA_946811695.1. NCBI lineage: Eukaryota > Metazoa > Arthropoda > Insecta > Hemiptera > Coreidae > Gonocerus > Gonocerus acuteangulatus. The sequence continues at coordinate 52,182,373 of OX328127.1, forward strand.
TGGGGTTCTTTTCTTTATCCAAAACTTTTATATTCTCGAAATCAAATTTGTGTCTTATGTTTTATTGCATGGTCTACTAATGCCGTTCGGTTGTCATGCTCGTCTATATTTTTAACGTGCTGTTTTATCCTCTTTTTTAGAAGATGTCCAGATTCTCCTACATATACTTTTTCGCATGTAGCACAACTAATTTGGTAAATGTTATATTTGGTTTCCTTTTGCTTTAGTTTATCTTTTATTCTACTATAAGAATTTTTAATTTTATTTTGGTATCTCCAAGATATTTTACCTAGCTCCTTGCATGCATTTTTTATCTTATTCCCAATAATCGGGTTATACTGAAATGTGTTATATTTAATTATTTCTATTGATTTTATCTTAGTTTCTTTGTCTCTTTTCTGTTCCAGAATGTGGGTATTGGTAGTCCGTTCGTCAGAATTTAAAAGTACGGTCATTATATTAGTGGGTATTTTAATCAAAAAATCGTCCAGCTTTGTCTCCATGAATTTTCGTCGTTTCGTTTTAATTTCATTGTCATCCGATAATTGAGTTTCATTAATTTTACGTTTTAAATTGTTGCTGCTATGATTATCTAATCTAGATGTGGTTTTTTATATATGCATGACCTTCCGCCTATTCAAATAATATATTGAAAGAAAAAAGGGTCAAAATTTTATAATATGAATAACTCCAAGGCAAATAAGTGGAGTGACGAAAGAAATTATCTTGAAATAATAGAAATGAATGTTGACGACGACGCAAGGAAAAAGTGCATCGAACTGACTCGGATCATCAAGGAAAAGATCATCGCAACGGAACGTATCAAATTTTTGAACAACAGCAAGAAACACCACATATTTCCATAATTTATTGTGAACAAAACAAGAAAATTAAATGATATGTTTGATAACCACTTCTGTAAGTACAATAGTTTTATAAATTCATTGTTAAATTTTAGGTATATGCTGTTAAACTTTGAAATCAGTAGGAACTCCTATCATTTATTATATAATTTAGGTAAATCAGAGAAACAATGTAAAAACCTTCTACAGGGAATCATGCAGCCGAAAATTTCACAAGTTATTGACACATTTTTGCAACTTTATTCTGCTAGAATTCATGATTATAATTCAAAGAAAATAACTGGCTGTTTCAGAAACCAAAACAATCATAAAGGTGTACATGATTTAAGTTTAACATGCAATGGATTGTGAATTTGTCAAAAAAAGAAATTCCAGAGGAAGTTTTACAATTGTTAACGTTAAGTGACAACTTTAATATTTTTAAACCGGTGACAAAAAGGACGTAATTAACTTTGTAACTGACGCGGAATATATGCTAAACAGAAGTGAAATAAATCTAGAAACAAAAAATAAAATTAGACAAACTTTCACTAACATTCTTAGTACGGAAAAAACAGTATTAACTACAATAATATTCCTAATGATATTAATATTCCGCTTGCTGAGAAAATGAGGAAAGCTGAAATTAAAACTAAAACATTTCTAAAAGAAAATGCAGATTTATTCATTATAAAAGCCGACAAGAGCAGTAAGACAGTCATTATTAAAAAAGAGGACTATATAAAGAAAATTAATAATATTCTAGAAGACACCTCAATGTTTAAAGAAATTGACTAAGACCCTACGAACAGACTGACAAATAAAGTTATCAGATGCATTGACAAATTCGTGAAAATGAATTTTATAAAAAAGACGAAACACAATCTCCTACACACAAATTATCAAAAATTTTGGGCATAGAGTTAAAACAATTCGCCAGTGACAATCCATTTGACATTTTTAACGGTAAAGACTTAAAACAAAGATTAGAAAATATAAAAATCATGCCTGGATAAATATTGGTTTCTTTTGATATGATCAACATGTTTCCAAATATTCCTGTGGATCTAGCTATTAAACTTATCAACAATAATTGGGATAAAATTGAAGGATATACAAGGATAAAGGACAAAAATATTTTTATCGGAGGAATAAAATTATGCACAAAGGAAGGATATTTTAGATTCAATAATAAATTTTACAGACAACAATTTGGCGTACAGATGGGCAAACATTTATCTGTCTCCATTAGTGCAATATCATATACTGAAAGAAATTATCCGAGATTGCAATATTCACATACAGTTTATTTATAAATATGTTGACGATTTACTATTATGTGTTCCCGAGAATGACGTAGACAGATTATTTACTTTGTTTAATAAAAAATCTAATCTAGGTTTCGCTAAAGAAATAGAAATGGATAATAAAATTATGTTTCTAGATGTAGAAGTCATTAGAACAAAATACAATAGTTTGGAATTCAAATGGCAGACGAAAAAAACATTTTCTGGTCGAATGATCAATTTTTATTCCAGTCACCCAATTAAATGTAAAAAGAATCTTTTATATAATAGGACGCTAACAGCATTATTAAGAACTTTAGCAAAATTAAAAACCGACTTAAAACTTTATTTTATTTCTAAATAATAATTATCCTGGTGAGATGATAGATAGAGAAATCAGGAAGGCTGAGAAGTATATTATTTATAGTCATAGAGAAGATAAGAAGGATTTAAAAGAAAAGCAAAATTTTGACGTAAATATTTTAAAATGTTCTGAAGACATTTTTAATGAAAACAATAAACTTAAAAGAAAAAGAGACGAATCAAGTAATGAGGTGACTGATATACCGATTTCAACAAAAAAGATAAAACTATCCGAACAAAAAACCACATCTAGATTAGATAATCATAGCGGCAACAATTTAAAACGTAAAATTAATGAAACTCAATTACCGGATGACAATGAAATTAAAACGAAACGACGAAAATTGATGGAGACAAAGCTGGACGACTTTTTGATTAAAATACCCACTAAAACAATGACCGTACTTTTAAATTCTGACGAACGGACTACCAATACCCACATTCTGGAACAGGAAAGAGACAAAGAAACTAAGATAAAATCAATAGAAATAATTAACTATAACACATTTCGGTATAACCCGATTATTGCGAATAAGATAAAAAACCCATGCAAGGAGCTAGGTAAAATATCTTGGAGATACCAAAATAAAAAAGTCCGACTCGCAAGAACTGCGTCATCTTAGTGCGGTTACGTACATCTCGAAGAAATGGAATAGATTAGCATCATAAATCACAGGAAACTGAGAGTAGTCAACTTACACAGAAGCGGATAACTCTTAATCTGTATAAGTCAATACAATTATGTACTGAGAACGTACTTACTCTTTGGCTACTGCTGAGAAGGCTCTATTCTAAACAACCGAAAATTCGTTGTCATTTTAAGTATCTTGTTTTAATAGCAAATTTGTTTTATTGTTATAATCAACTGTAAATATGTGCTTCATGGCGAATAAAATTCCATTCTGTCGTGGGTTAAATCTTTCTATAAAATAAGAAATAACGATAACTTTAGTTGGAGGCTATGAGGAAGGTTATATAGATAGGAGAATTCAAAACAAACTACGTCATCATGATTAGCCACTGCCATCTTGATTACCACAGCCACTCCAAACTTATTACCAATACCTTTCACCGCTTCTTAGATTATTTTACTACATTACTAATTTTACTAATAATTGCAATTTAAAATTAGAAACAGCCAAGTAAAAAGTGAGATAAAGAAAGAGAAAAACCACAAAACAAACACTTTTTAAGTTTTAAGCGCTTATATCTCTGATTGACGTTGCCCCATCGAATATTGCTTCAGAACCTTTTTTGTAGAGAATTTAGTAAGCATTCGAATGGTCGCTTTCCACTTACCACGATTTCCCAACCGTTACCGAGATATTTACGAAAAATGTATGGAGATCCGAAAACTTTTCATGTCTATTAATATAATAATTTTTTTCGCATACTTCCTTAAATCCAAATATAGCCAAAATTTAAACATCTTAGTTGGGATTTATTTCCAAGATGTAGAAAATATTTCAATTGAATCCCGCTATTCTAAGTACTCACAAAAAAATAATGACTTACAAAAACATTGATTCCACTTATCTCAGAAACGGTTAAAGATATCGACTTAAAAATATATAAACTCCAAGCATATAAACTCAAAAACGTAAGCGATAGGATTTTTTTGCGCGAATTTCGCCCCAAACACTATCTTCTAGTGGGCGGATTCTGCTGGTTAACGAACTTGACCTTTCAAATTAGACGACAGATTTTTGTGCCAAATTTCGTCAAAATCAGACCATTTTTGAGCTTGCTAGAGAGCAATATATACATATATACACACATATATATATATATATATATATATATATATATATATATATTTAAATTTTAACCACCTATATTTTCGTGATCTATACGGTCTGAAACGTGAAAGTAATGAAACTCAATTATCGGATGAGAATGAAATTAAAACGAAACGACGAAAATTCATGGAGACAAAGCTGGACGATTTTTTGATTAAAATACCCACTAATACAATGACCGTACTTTTAAATTCTGACGAACGGACTACCAATACCCACATTCTGGAACAGAAAAGAGACAAAGAAACTAAGATAAAATCAATAGAAATAATTAAATATAACACATTTCAGTATAACCCGATTATTGGGAATAAGATAAAAAACGCATGCAAGGAGCTAGGTAAAATATCTTGGAGATACCAAAATAAAATTAAAAATTCTTATAGTAGAATAAAAGATAAACTAAAGCAAAAGGAAACCAAATATAACATTTACCAAATTAGTTGTGCTACATGCGAAAAAGTATATGTAGGAGAATCTGGACATCTTCTAAAAAAGAGGATAAAACAGCACGTTAAAAATATAGACGAGCATGACAACCGAACGGCATTAGTAGACCATGCAATAAAACATAAGACACAAATTTGATTTCGAGAATATAAAAGTTTTGGATAAAGAAAAGAACCCCATAAGAAGAAAAATAAAAGAAAATATTCATATAATTAAAAATAGGAAAAAAACTGTAAATAAAAAAACGGAGATCAAATATTTAAAGAATATATTTTTTAATATACTCGACGGTAATTAGGAATATTAATATCATTCGTTTTATTTTTATTTTAACTTTTCGATGTATGACAAAAGCTTTCTCTGGAATCGATGCAAGCCAGGATCGATCTGAATCAGCTGATGGATAACAGCCTTTTAACGTCATTGTATTAGTATGGACGTGGCCCTACCTGTGGAAGGTCTTCCGTAGCTAAGGCTAAATTTATGTAAATAGATTAAGTTGCTCCTGAAGAGGCGTCAAGAGACGCGAAACATTTAGAGCATAAAACAAAATAAAGTATATTAAGTGAAGTGGATGTAGTTTTATATATGCATGACCTTCCGCCTATTCAAATAATATAATGATTTTTGTTTAACCAAATTTTTTAATGGTAGATTACGATTTTTTTCATAAGATTTCTTGATCCTATTTAACAAAATACTGGAACATTCGCACAATATTTTGTTGACCTATTATCACTTAAACGTTACACATTAATGTAAGCCTAAGGACCATGAATAAAATACAAATATACAAGTAACGTACCTTTATTACTCGTCTAGTTTCGTGTTCTATGGAAGCATCTTCAGTAGCTAAATCTGATGTAAATGTACGGTCTACTCGTTAGATGGAACCTCAAGGACAACGTTTTGACCAAGTCTAATTCTAAGTTATTAAATCGGCTGTGAGAAGTCAGCAGTTTAAAATGGCTAGAGCGAAGTGGTTTAGGCTAGAGGGATGATACTATTCGGTATAATTTATTTCCAACGTGATAAATGTGATAATTTCTTGCTGAATATCTTCTTCCAGCTGATTATATATTCATCAAAGTGCAAAATGGATTAATAAACAACCTTTTGATATAGATAGGAGCTAGTGAATAGGGCAACACTACGGGGTAGCAAGAAGGAAGGGAAGCCGGGAGCTGGGCAATCAACTCCCGTCATTCTCTCAATATCTGGACTCGGTCAATATTGACCCTGGCAGAATTCTCCTCAAATACTTATTAAGAGATTAGGGCCCTGATTCATCACCTCCCGAACATCCTTATCTCTTCCATTCTCCCTTCCTGTAGCCCTCAGATACTCAGTACACATCTTCATCTCTTACGAGTCCTTCATCTCTTACGAGCTGGAAGAGAATGTGTGACTCTCCAATTTGGTGAGATAGAATAGATACTGTTAATGTGTTGCATTCTATCTTACTGCTATTTTATATGGAAACCTAAATTCTTATATTCATTTTAGAATTCAACTAATTTAAATAACTCCTCAAACGAAATTAAAAAAATGTGTCCTACTCACAGCAACAGCGTCATCTTAGCGTGTTTCTGTTCTTATATTCTAGAAAGCTTGGAATAGATGCAATCAGTTAATACTTTGTTTTCTTATACGTTCATTCAAACACTTCGTGAAAAAACATCTCGATGGAAAACGAGGTTTAAGCTCAATCTTTTCGATTTCCGCTAATGATTATCTCGTGTCTACTGAAAAAAATGCAATTAAAAAAACAAGCAATTAATTAGAAAGGCAACAAGAGTCGATAAAAAGAACGAAATGAGCTCGCTCTTTCGAAAATTGCATAAGAAACGTAACTGTAGGAAATTTATAAGACTTTCGAGCAGATGAAATTTATAGGGCGTTCGAGCAAATGACAATGCATTGATTGCTTCGTTCTCTCTCAGCAAAATTTCCAGTTTGGCAAATATTTAAAGACAGCAAAAAAGAAGGAGAAAATGTCGGGAGTGCGTTCGTCGTTTACTAAGAAGGTGAAGTAAAAGGAATGAGAATACTCATTAAGGAATGGTTAGTTTCGTTATGGAGGAATAATAAAGCTGAAATATTCGCTGTTCTTCAGAGCTTGAGGAGTAAAGAGAGTATTCCTGTGGAAATATTGTAGTAGTTTACACAGACAGTCAGGTGGTTACCGAATCACTGTTTGGGAAAAAAATAATAATTCTCTTATTTATGAAGTCTGGTAAAACTGCTGAAGGAGTCGGATCTAGATTTCTCCATGTATTGGGTACCAGGACCTAGCGGCATAAATGTATACATAACCATGTGGAAGCAATCGGAAAAAGGGGCAATAACAAGAAAGTACTTCCGAACAGTCAGAGAAAGGCTAAGTTGTTGGTGATTCCACCTTACGCCCAAGTATTTAGCATTAGCCAAGTATTTAGTAGTTGCTACCGAAGTCCATGGAGACTTCTATGACATGTACTCAACCTATGAGATCACCCAGATTGCGGCTGTGGTGAAATTGAGAGGGCGGATCATGCCCTGCTTGACCTTGATTAACTTTTCAAGGTCAAATTTGCGGGGATTAATATCTGGGATATTTTTCCCTATGTCGCATTGGAGAATCACCTGACCAACGGATGACCATTATTTTTGTGACACCCTGTACATGATTTAGGTTCGTGTGACCTATTCTCATCATTCTTACAATAACTTCTTCACGTCTACTTCCTCTGATAGCGTAGTGTTAGGTAAAATAACTCTTAATGTCTTATTGATTTATGACACCATAAATTGCTTTAGAAATCCATGTACTTCTGTCCGCGAGGATTCCATCAAGAACGCCATTCACACAAGTCAAGAAAAGAGATTGAGCTGTTGAAGACTTCCACCCCCAGGTGGTTAGAGAGTTACTCCGAGGAAGCCTGGAGGGTACTAGAAAGGGCTTCATCCTGCATAATAATTAGCCGGGAGATTGAGGAGGATGAAGGGTGTAATATGTGCTGTTTGGGGATGCTCTACAGCAGAACAAACACTCCTTCAATCTCTAATCAGTTTCTATCCAATCCTCCTTTACTCTTTAGGCTCTTTCAATCTAGCAGAATTACTCTGTATAAAACAAGTAAAACACATTTTTAGTATAGTAGAACTAGTTTTCGAGTCGTCTTCCTTACAAACATTCTGATCACATTAAAACGTGAGCATAATGATGAATTAATGAATGAATAAGGTAAATATATTTTTCATCTATGGTATGGTTGATACTCTCACAAAAATTAATTCTAATTTACAAATGCCTTGGGCAAAGCCCATCTGGGGTACCCAGAGTAACAGAGTATTGAATGAGAAGCATTCAAAATAATCAATGAAAATAAATAGTTAAGAAACAACAGAATCAAAATAATATCAAACTCCGACTAATTTAAAAGGAGAATATATAAATAATATACATCAAAACATAAACCATACTAATAATTAAACCCCTTCATTAAAAATTGTTTTTATTTACAAATGGCGTCGTGGTAATTGCAGAGGACTTCCCAATTTCTCTCCTTTAGTTCTTTCACTAACTCTTCGTTGGTAAAAGGTATTTTTTCATAATACCTGAGCCTAAAGTCCTTTAAAACAGGACATTCTGCAAGGAAATGGAAAGTGTCTTCTTCTTTCAGCTTGCGTGAGGAGAAACGAGACCTCTCTCCTATTCGGGGAAGCGGGAGGAAACCCGCTTATGAGATAGACCTCACGGCGCAATCCGGAAGTGCCGGTTAGAAAATTTCATGTTTCAGAACCCTTAGATCACGAATATAACGGTGGTGCAAGTATATATTTATATATATATATATATATATATATATATAGATATATATACATATATATATATATATATATATATGTGTGTGTGTGTGTGTGTGTGTGTGTGTGTGTGTGTGTGTGTGTGTGTGTGTGTGTGTGTGTGTGTGTGTGTGTGTGCGTGTGTGTCTGTTTCCTCTCCCACCGTCTGGCTGTTCCAATTTTGATGAAATTTGGCTCAAAAAGCATTTGTCTAATTTAAAATGAGGTAAGAAAATGTGAAACGGTGTTGTAGTGTTTCCAAGTGCGAACGTTGAAAGGGTGGTACAAATATAATTAGCTGAAGTCGAGACCTAACAATCCTTCTGTATTTTGTCCATCTTAATAAGAATCTGCAAGAGTTTTCCTACAAATTTCTGGTTTAATCTTTGAATAATGTATTCAAGGATAGACGGAAAAAACAAATTGAAGAACGTACTTCATATGTACTGTAATCGGCTGAACAAAAATATGCAGTTGCCATTAAGAATTGCCAATTACCTGTCCTTAAAAACTACAAAATGCGGAGAATGCTTTAATATTCAGGTTTTTCAGAATTTCTTGGATAAACAACTTGATAAAACTAGAATATTCGAAAACACATAGGACTCCGTGGCTGAATACACCCTTAAATCGAATAAAAAAGAAAAAGAAAAAAAAAGATATAATGTTTAATAAAGCCGTATATCATCCATATTTTCAAAATGGAGATCTACCTGAACCCCATTCTAGATCAAGATATTAAGTGGACATAATTTTTCCTTCCTTACAAAGATACTAATTATATAGCAATCAAAATTAATTAGAATGATGAATATAAGTAGGACAGGTGGAATTACTTTTTAGCATCTCCGTTTATTAATTCAATGTTAGCAATATCCGAAGGAATATTGAGGTTGTACTCATGAAAGAATATTACTATTACAATATACCGAAAATTACCCCCGATAAAATTTATACTTTCCCTCTTAAATTATACGTGCACGCTTTTATTCATAAATAAACGAAAATATGAACATTTTGTGTATTTTTTAAGTAGTGTAGTACCTTGCATACAAAACGCCCCTGAAGAAAATTAATAATTGAGTCAGCTGATCTTTACAAACATAAAAGAGCAAAACCGTTCTGAGGCATGTGCTTAGTTGTACAGCTCCAGTGTGACGTATTTATTTAGAAGATATGTTCATACTGTGAAACACATGTTTCAATGTAATTTATTTTTCAATGTCTATAGTTAATGATGAGATTTTGTTTCAACGACACATAAAAAAATTATACTTCATTTAAATACTGAAATAAAAACCGTAAAAATACCCATTCATTTCTATTTTTGTTTCCATTTAACGAACTGGCCAAATTGAAGTTGTACTAGGATCCAATAGAAGGAGCATCCAATAAAAAAGATCCGTTTGGTCGAGATGTCATCTGGGCTGTCAGTCGGTTCAGTGCGAGATTGGAAGGACTCTCTCTCTCTCTCTCCTTGAGAACATCCCGGGGTCCAAAGGCAAGGTCCAAGGAGGCAAGAAGAGAGGTCCAAGGATACATTTTAATCACGACCCCAGCCTGTTTGCCACCAGGGGACAGTTTCCTGTTGACACTTCCACTACAGAGGAAATGAAACGTCCAACTCCAACCCTCCGAACCTAATCTCCTTGTTTAGCCCTCACGAGGATGATATTTTCCCTTCACTCCACTCCTCAGGGAAAACCCTTACATTTGTCTCTCCTTCTATTCCCCTTTTATTTTCTTTCAGGCTAACCGGAGGGCCCACTTTGTCAGCTGCTCTTTTGTCCTTTTGGCTCTCTTCCTGCGTTTCGTTATTATTGTTTTATATGAAAATTCACTTCGATACACTCTCACATATCTAATTTTACAGTACTAGAATACAATTTCATACAATCATTTGTAAAATAATCATTACTCATTATTACATACATAAGTAAATTGATTGCCTGAGTCAGGTCTTACCGATTTCTGGATTTAATACTTTCCTGTAGTTTGTCGAGTCTACCACACAGTAAACTTTTCCAAGTATGGCTTGGGCGCTTTGCTACACACACACCCACACACAGTACCTAGACCTGAAGTTCTTACGCGGTCCCTTTTTTATTACAAATCTCAATTATTTTATTTTAATTGAAAGATTATTCCCTTTTAAACTTTGTAGCTGGGTTACTTCATCTCCTACCTGCCGGTATTTTTGTTTCCTAAACCACAAACTTCCACGGCATTACAGCCGACTGCCTTAGGTAGTACATGATGCTTGTTCGTTACCTGAAAGCAAAATGTCCCGATATATGAAATCAAATGAAAATTTTTTTGTCCGACAGAAAAGAAAGCGTGATTATCGAGTCCGACGCCCTTTAATGCATAGCTCATAAATGTTTTTTTTTGGAAAGTCTGGATTGTTTATTAAAGTAGGGGTGTTCTACATTATTTTATTATTTTATTTATTTATTTTATTTCATTGTTGAGCATCGCAACATTGGCGACAAACTCATTTTATGTTTGTTACGTCAAGAAAAAAAAAGAAGAAGAAAAGAAAAGGTAAATGAATAATTAAAGAACTTAAATGTTAACAAAACGGGAAAAAGAAGATAAAGTAAACAAAAAAAAAAATAAAAAAAAAATAAAAAAAATAAAAAAAAATAAATAAAATAAAAACAGAACAAATAGTAACACTAAAGTAATAATTAGATGTAAACATAAAATTTTGAAATAGTGGATGTGAAAGTTAAGTGAACTATTTACAGCTTGTTGTATAAATGTGTGTTTTTCAAATGTTTGAGGATTGTATGGATGTGTGGGCTACCCTCTGTCAGTAAGTCGTGTAAGTCGTGGGGGATATTTAAGTTAATGAGTCGCCTGCAGTTTGTAAGTATATGTTTAACTGTCAGAGTCTCATTGCAGTATTTACAGGTTGGTCTGTCCTTTCTTTCTAGTAAGTACGAATGGGTAAGTAGAGTGTGTCCAATCCGAAGCCTGGTTAAAATAACATCATCTCGTCGAGAGAAGTGTTCCTTTGACCAGGCTTTCGTTGTATTTTTAATTTCTCTTAACTTTGTTTCTGCTTGATACCACTCACTTTCCCATTCGTACTGAATGTAAGTCAGTAATGTTTTGTATAAGTCCGATGAAGTCACAGTATGTAAGTCAAAGGTTGGTCTTTGAGTGGCTAGTTTTGCTTGTAAGTCGACAGCAGTACTGAGTTTGATGTCTTCGTGTCCAGGTAACCATAGCAACGTAATGTGTGTATTATTGTTTTGTAGTTTATATATTTGTGATAATATGTTACTGATGATTGGATGTGTACTGTACATGTTTTGGATGGAGAGTAACGAACTTAAGGAGTCAGTGCAAACAGTTATGTGTCGATTAATTCTGTCTTGAACGTTTGTTAGTGCTAACAGTATTCCGTGCAGTTCAGCTGTATATACAGTCGTCTCGTCGGGTAGTTTCAGTAGGTAAGTGTTGTCGTCAACAATTGCAGCTGCTCCTGTTCCGAATTTAGTCTTGGAACCGTCACTGCAAATGTACAACGTGTCAGTATCCTGTCGCATCATTAAGTTTACTAGATGTTTATAAAATACAGTAGAAGTTGGGTCAGTCTTTTTGTATTTTGTTAATGTTAAGTCAATCCTTAAGTTCTTTACTCTCCAAGGTGGAATGTCAGTGAATGTGTTTGGGATGATTGCTGTTTCTGTCAGGATGTGGAATCTTCTATCTTCTAAAACTCTTACAATTAATGGTTTCCTTCTGTAGTTTGCCATTAAGTATTTGTTAAAATTTGGGTTATTTAAAAAATCGGTTACACATGGTGTACCGAGTCCTTTCGACTTTAAAATAAATTTAGAGCACACTATTCGACGCCTGATGTGCAATGGTGGTTCGCCAGCTAATGCACACAGGCTTTCTGAAGGACTGGTCCTAAATGCTCCTGTCACAAGCCTTAGTCCAGTGTTGTGTATGGTGTTGAGTAGTTTAAGAGCGGTTGGACTGGCAGATGAATATGCTACACAACCATAATCCAGAAGAGACCTGGTATAGGAACGATAGCATGTGAGCATGGTACATTTGTCAGCACCCCATTTAGTATTACTAAGGATTCTTAGCAGATTCAAGGATGTCTTGCATTTGGTAAGAAGTCCCTTTAGGTGAGGTAACCACGTCAGTTTTCTGTCTAATGTCATTCCCAGAAATGTGAGTAAGTCAGTTCTGTCGATGGCTTTCTGGTGTAATGATAATTGGGCAATTTGGTTTCCTCTTTTCCTGGAGAATATTATATATTTCGTCTTATCGTTAGAGAATTGAAACCCAGTTTTAGTACACCATTTTTCTAAATTTTTTAATGAAGCCTGTATTTGTTGTTGTCCCTTGTCAAGTCGTGAATATGAGGTGTAAATCAGGAGGGCATCAGCATACTGACAATAAGACACTCCTTGGGAAATACAGCCTATGACGGAATTTACAGCGATATTAAATATTTTCATTATTTTATTAAGAAATATTGTTCACAAGTATTATGAAAGTTAATCCTGTATCGAGGAGTACTCCTAAATACTTGATACTATCTTAAGAATAAAATAAGGAGTATCCGATACAAGGAGTATGCTAGAAGAATGGAGAAGGAAAATGAAGTGAGTGGCCCCTATAAGTGGGCAGGACTTGGCAGAATATGACCGAGCCTACTCGAGCCTGGAGTGCTTTAGACTGTCCTGGAAGGCTCCGGAGTCCGGCCTAATATTTATGAATTAATATATGGAGGAGATATAATTGTGGAGCAAGCACCATACTTCATAAGCACGTCTTCACCGGGGCCAAGGCGGTTATTTTTTAGCTCGGTCTTGTTTTATCCCCCTTGCTTCTGGCAGTTTTATATAATTACCCCCGCACCCTCCTGACCTTTTATATTTATGGACGCTCCGAGACCGTATTATGTTCATTAAATTAATTTCTCCAAAGCAGCCCTTTCTCTAGAGTGGGTGTGGCCTTCGGGGCAAGTGCTCTACCGTAAAATCCTGCTTATATCTGCTTCTGGCGGCTCCCCGATATAAATATACCTTTTGGTGCTAAGGGTTTAGTAATAAACGAAATATTATGAGCTTATAGGGGGTCATATATCATTAGGGAGCGGTCTCCTATTTAATTCCTATTATGTTGGGAGTCTAGTGAGATTAAATTGTCTCGAAAAATAAAACATAAAACTATAAAAAATATTTTTTTTTTAAACTTTGCGGTTTTCATAACACGATTTTAAAAATAATAAGCATTATTGATGTATTGTTTAACAGAAGGTCTCTCCATATATGGAGGTAGATTAAGAAAAACGAACGATAACAACAAATATTTATTTAAGAGCGATTATCCCTATGATTTGTCAAAAAAAAAAAAAAAAAAAAAAAAAAGATCAGATCATTCAGGAAATATCAAACAGGAAAAAATCAAAGGAGAGGTGGAAAGCTGACACAAAGAAAACCAATACAAATTATTCTATAAGTTGTAAACGCCAACGCCCCTCGGTTCGTTCGAAACACCTTCCCCGTCGGGAACTGACAATTCGGTTTCACTGTCTGATCTCCAGAAGTTAGCGCCAACTACTCTTATTATTTCGTCTCCCCATTTTCTAATATGTCTTCCTTTGCTCTTGCAAACTAGAATATCCACAATATCTTATAGTGGCTAGAATTGTTCTAATATTATGTAACCGCGGCTGGCCAGTTAAAATTAGAATTACCACATCGGATCAGATATTAGTGTTACAAACATGCGTTTGAACTTGTCCTTAAAACCGAAAATATCTCTACACTATTAATACAACCTAATTGTACAAAGCAGACATTTCTATTGGCCACGTCATCAATCAGCTGTAAGTTGTCAGCTTTATGCAATCGAAAGAGTCCAAAAAGAATAATAATCGAACATCCAGCAGGTCAGTATCTAAAAAAAAAAAACGGTTATAGGTTAAAACTAAAGTCATGATTGCCCTTACCTTTATTATTTAATTAATTGTCTAGGCTCTGTTCCAACTGGTTTTTTTTTTTTTTTTTTTTTTTTTTAATTACATGGATTAGTTTAATTTATTTAAAGGTAAGTTTATGGCGCCCTTTAAACTTTGTCAGCATCTGGGTTGAATACTATAGGTATAATATTGGTCTAGCAAATTGTTGGAACATCGGCTGTATACAGGGTGTAGAGTACAGGGCCCAGAACACTACCCTGGGGAACTCACGCTTCCACAGGGTAATAATCTGAGTACTCTGATCCTTGCCGGACCCAAAAATGCCTGTCGGATTAGTTGGATTGTAGAATGAGGTATTGGGTGCTGGGAAGAAAGGCTTTGAGCTTGTAGAGGAGGCCCTCATGCCATACCTTATCAGAAGCTTGAGCAATGTCCAGAAACGATGATGTGCAATACCCATTTTTTTTTCTAGGGATAAAGATATAAGATATAAAACGCAAAGACCCTGCTCTTCTGTGGAATGTTGAGAACAGAAGCCAGTCCCGTTGCATGGGCAGGACGTTGTGGCTATGAAGGATAGGATGGATTCGTCTGAGGATTAACTTTTCGAATATTGTAGATAAGATGAGAAGTGTGCTTAAAGGGCGATATGATGAAGGGTATTGTGAAGCTATTCCGGGGTAGGGAAGAGGACGATAATAGACAATTTCCATTAGAGTAGGAAGTAGGTGATGCGAAAAATACAGTTGCATAGGTAATAGAGAAATGTGATAGACTTAGTTTGGAGCTGGCGAATGTTTTCAGATGTTTTAAAATTAATTTAAACTTAAATAATAAAATGTAATTGTTTGAACAAATGTGAGCTAATGGAATTAATCTTTGGTATTTTTCTTTGCAGGTATGTGATAATTTCCAAGAGAATAACTAAGGTGAGAAAACATTATAATTCAATTTATTGATATATTTACTTTTTTAGTCCCGTAACAGGCCACGAGGCCCCAGCCGCCTGATTTTTTCCAGGTACCCATTAATAAATTAATTAATTAAATAAAGGTTGGATGGGCCTACGGACGGCCTGGGACCCCGAATCCAGCCCACGAACGAAGATACTAAATGACAAAATCTTTGGTACGCTCGAGTTTTGAACTGAGACTCTCCTGCATGTTTGTCGAGTGCTCTACCACTGAGCTAACCTCGCCACAAAAAAATATTAGCGATCCTGCCAGGTTTCGAACCTGCAATCGTCTGATCTATAGTCAGACGTGCTGTCCTTTGCGGCACTGGTCATCTTGGAATATTATGTATTTAGAGAATGGCGTTTTTTCTCTCCTTTTGCATTTGTCGAGTCGGCTTCATATGATCTCGTATTTCCGTAAGTAATGTCTTGCCTGAAACTTAAGTACTATTATTTTGCACACTTAAGAGGTCCAGGAGGCTATGGAGTGAGAGGCCACCATGAAAAGAGATGTAAATAAAGGAATGAACCGTTGTAATATGCGGATAAAGAAGCGTGACGGTTGAAGGAGTGAGGTAGCGAGTATTAATGGAGCTACTAAATCTGCCCGTTACAAAGGCTGGGAGGTGTCGTTAATAAGAGTGGTCAGATAGAATCTTGTTGATTAACATACTCCCACTGTCGGGGATTGCCACCCTCGCGGACCACCGTCACCCAGCTGTAGGGTCATTCAGGTCTGGTCAATCTCTTCAGAAAGGTATTATCCTAGTGCTTAGCCTTCCAAGAAATCAGAGGATGATACCATGTAACCGTAGTGCCTTTCTCGAATACCCCTATCGAATAGGGTTAATTGAACGAAGAATAACTGACTAGAGGCAACACCATCAAAGAAAAACTCCGCATTTAAATGGTTACCGTCCTCTTATTACGATTTCCAAATATTTATGATATTAATAGTCCACATCTGCTCATCTAATAACACAGGTCTACAAAAATAATCTTTCTGAAATTTGATTTGATGATTTTGGTCAATCTCTATGCTCCTTGGCGTGCTGAAGCCGAACATGAGGTCAGTCCCTCTCTATCACGTAAGGAAATTGTTCAATCTCAAGTAAGGGCAGAGGTACTACCATTAAAAGAAAACAGAATTGGCGAATAAGAGTTTTCATTTATTTCCATGATCTTTTAGTTATTTCAATGTTGTTTACTGTACAAAATACATAAATGTGTAGAAATAACAGCTTCAGAATTAAAAGTGGCATATTTAGTTATTATTTTTATGAAAACGTATTTTTTTCTCTTGAAAATTTCTCCGTGTTCGTTTCCGGCTGTAGGACTCTTCAGATGATTCACGCTGCAGCATCCAACAATAGTCAGCCATCATGTTTACGTTCCATTTGCCCTGATACCTACGTTCCATTTCCTGGATGTCCTGATGGAACCTTTCCCCTTGTTCTTCACTTACTTCCCCTAAGTTTTCCGGAAAATAGTCCACATGCGAATGTAAGAAGTGAACCTTCAAACTCATGTTGCAACCTTGTAATTGAAATGCCTTCAACATGTGTTCCACGATACTTCTGTAGTTGGGATCCTTCACGTTACCAAGGAACTTCTCAACAACATCTTTAAAAGAATTCCAAGCTTCCTTCTCCTTCTCATTCATGGTCTGAGTGAAATGTGGATCTGTGAAAAGTTTCCGAATATCTGGGCCTACAAAGATCCCCTCTTTTAGCTTTGCATCACTTAATCGTGGGAACTTGGAGCATAAGTACTTAAAACATTCACCTTCTTTATTGAGAGACTTTACGAATTGTTTTATCAGCCCTAGCTTTATGTGTAGAGGAGGTAGCAGGATTTTGTCAGAAGGAACCAAACTTCTCCTAATTACATTTTTTTGGCCTGGCGACAGAGCTCCTCGTGATGGCCAGTCTTTGTTGTTCCAATGGGAATTTCTGTCTCGGCTATCCCATAAACATAAAAAAACAAGGGAACTTGGTGTACCCTGATTGCTGACCTAAGAGCATAGTAAGTACTTTCAAGTCTCCACATATCAACCAGTTATGCTCATTATAATGAATTCGTTCGAGAACTAATGACAAATTTTCGTATGCTTCTTTTAAATGTACCGAATGGCCAACTGGAACTGAAGCATAAGTATTGCCATTGTGCAACAAAACAGCCTTTAGACTTTGCTTTGATGAGTCTATGAATAGACGCCAATGAATCGGGTCATATTGTATACCAAATTGACCCATCAGACCAAGAATGTCTTTGCAATAAATAAGATTCTCATCCAGAGCAAAGTAAGGAACAAAAACTGCTTCACGGTGTCGATACCATGAAAAAGAAGTGCCTGGCTGTAATAAATTTTTGTTTTTAAGACGGGAGCCAAGTAACTGAGCTGCATCTTTTGGAAGTCCAAGATCTCTCACTAAGTCGTTCAACTCCTGTTGAGAAATAAGCTGAGGTTCATCTTCTGAACTGCTTGCTTTGAACTCACTGTGTACTTCATCGCTCTCCGACATACAGTCTTCTCTATTAGCTTCCCTATCTATACTGCCCAAGTCACGAGGGGGCTGAGGAACTGTCAATCCAGGACCGTTTGGTACCGGACGACTAGCTGATTCCACATTAGGGTACTTAATGAGCTTATGATTTTTGGAATTATAGCCTTGAACATGACAATTACAAAAGTAACAGTCATTAACGTGGTTTTTTTGCTCCCTCCACATCATTGGGATAGCAAATCCGAAAGATTTTAACTCTCCTTTGTACCATAAGCGAAGTTTTCTACGCAGCTATGGCATACTTTGTGAGGAGCCCACACTTTATCTTGATCTCCTATTCTCAAGCCAAAATATGCATAATATACATTTTTGACAAAACCTGTTATATTTCGTTGGTATTTCTTAACTGTGTACTCACCACAGATAAAACAGAAGTAGTCTGGACTGGTAACACAACGACGATGAGACATTTTGTCTAAATGCACTTTCAAACCTTAAAATACGTTCTTAATCACTTTGACACAACTAAGAGACCTCAGTGAATGTGTTCACTTCAGTTGATACTACTGTACTGAGATAATGAACAGAAATTTAGCTCCAAGTTCCTGATACAACAGGTTCAATCTCGTTTAGCTTCAGACGGTGACATCTGAGACCAAACAAGTACGTTCCTGTCTGAACAGGTCGTGCCTAGACACCCTCAGGCCTACAACATCTACTGAGGGAGTCATTGCCTACACCACTTAGTGAAAGATGTCTGTTTATAAAAAGAGAAATCATTTGGAAAAAAAAAAAAAAAACCTACTTCTTACCAAATTTATGTGTATATGTTCTATGGATTTGAAAAAAATCTGTACGTGATAGAGAAAAACGGACTTCATTCTCGGCCTCAGCACACCGAGAAACACAGAGATTAGCCAAAATCATCAAATCAAATTTTTGGTTGTAGACCTGTGTAATAAGTAATCCCTCTACTCCAAAGTCGATCTTAAGTTATATATCCTAGAGGGAAAAAGTATCAACTCGAACTCCTTCTTTTTGCGGATGTTTGGCATCTTTTAACGCGTTTCCTCCCTCCCTCCGTTGGAAGGAAACCCGCTTATGACGCAATGGGGAAGTACCGTTTACAAAATGTCATATATTATATATTATATATATAATAAGAGTCAAATTATTATATATATATATATATATATATATATATATATATATATATATGTATATATATATATATATTTGTCTCTTCGCCCTCTGGCTGCCCCAAAAATGATTTTGATAGTATTAGGTGCAAAAATACTTTGATTTAGAAGGTCAAGTTCGTTAACCAGCAGAATCCGCCCAATGGAACACTTTTTTGGGCGAAATTCACGCGATACAAATCGTAGCACAAACGACTTTGCATTTATAGACTTCCAGGTTCATTTCAAATAGGTTTTCTATCGTAGATAAGCGGGCGAAACAATTTTTAAGGCGATATCTGTAGGAGAGTTTGAAATAGTGAAAAAAACGAGTTTTCCTAACTAAGATTCGGTTAGGGTACTTAAAAATCATGGATTAAGTTGAAACGTTTTCTAAACGTTTGACATTTTGTCCCTTCCAAGTCGAACTATCGAATATGAAAAATCTTGTTTTCAGATTTGATAGATTACTCTTGCATTGTCGTCGATATGGCTTGTCGAAACTCTAGCGTCTATAGAACTACCGGAAATGCCTTTAATAAAGTATCGAACAAGACCATTAATATATTACTTCTTCAATGTATGGAATATGTTCGTTCGCTAGTTTTCTCCTAATCGTCATACTTTTGAGACCATGGCAAACCGACGAAAATGCTATATTCGTTACTTCGATTTGTAGGTAACACTAATACAATAGAATTAGTACAATGCATAATGTCGAATGTGTCCAATTCGTTAGTTTGAAAGTGTAAATATTTAAACAGTTAGTCAATCGAAATCAGTCACTATCGAAAATAGCACATTCGACAATTTGAAACGGCAGCTCAAGAAAAATCACTTTTCAGCACCGAAATGCAAATTCACGAATATTATTTTTGCCTATTAAAAAGCAGTAAACAGTTTGTTCATAATATCACCTTAAAATGATTAACAATATACATAAAAAAAGTATGTAAAATTGTCCTTTTGTATAGGCGCTGATTTTGGAATCACTATTACAGCTTTATCTTGTTCTCTTGGAAAGTACCGATTTTCATATTCGATATTTTGACATGGCAGGGACGATATCTGAGCTAGCATCAATGTCATACATGTAGAAAATGCTTCACCTGAAGCAATCCTTTCCTAGTAGGTATACTAATTGAAAGTTATATAGGAAAACTAGTTTTATTCAGTTTTCTTAAAAATGGTTACAGATATCACCTTAACAATGGCGTCCTTCGTTTCCACGCGCTGGGAAACTTATAAAAGGTTTACCTGGACGCCTATTATGCAAATACATAAGCGTTACAATTTGTTTTCGAGCAAATTTCACCCAAAAACGATGTTCCTGTGGACAGATTCTGCTAGTAAAGAACTCAACTCTTGAAAGTCAACACAGTATTTTTGTATATAGTTGCTAGGGTAAAGTCTTTAATGTAAAATAATATGTATTCATTATGTGTATTTACTGTTAATATATTAAACACTACCTAAGCATTGATGACTTATTGAGATACATAGTCTTCATGTAGAAAGATATACAGAGCATCAGCAGTTTTCACATATATGTGCGCAATGAATACAGAAGTCACTTTGAGCCAAATAGAATACAAAATACAATTTTGTGACTAAAAGATCATGCATAGAGAGTTAAGTAATAGCTATTAATGTAATCATTACACCCGTATTTTTGTTTTTATTAGGCCCTATTATATTCATGTAATTCGTAATTTTTCTTCGATTTTATAGTAGTGTGATTTATATTGGTTTATTGTTCCCGTTGGAAGGGAGGAGAATATTTTGAATTGGCTGTGTTGTGCATGCCAGTCGATTCGCCAGGGGTTGTTCGGTGGCAACAACTCCCAATATACAGGCAGCAGGCCATGTTCCTCTTCAATTGATGGTGGTAGAAAAAAAAATTGCTATTCAAATCTCGGTTATCGCCCGTCAAACTACCCCAAAGGGAAAAAATCGACTTTGATTTACCACTACCTCTCGTGGAATTGAAAGAAATGGGAGTTAAAATAATTCATGACGTCCAAAGAGTGTAATTAAAACAATAAAATAAAAACAATCGCCATTTTATGATGAATTACGACAGTCGAATGTATGGCATTTATGATTGATTCCTGACTATTATTTTATTTTAATTTTAACCTCCATTTATAATTAATTAACTCAGATTTGTAGGGCGGGCTATCTTCAAGTCACCACCCTTTTCTAGCCAGGCTTGGGGTGCTGTCTTCTCTTTTTTCCAAAGAAAAATGACCACACCTGGTGGGAATTGAACCCAAGGCCCTTACCGCGGAGTGCACACGGCTTAGCACTCACGGCCGCCCGACCTTCGTGAGTATTGACTATTAAGCACACACAAAGTGAGTGAAAAAGAGGAGAGAGATAAAATCTTCCAAGCGGTAGGGAAAAACCTCAAGATAGATAGTAACACAATTATCATAAAAAAATATTATTTTTTTTAAACATTTAGTACAGTGATGAAATTCTTCCTTTCCTAGTGGTACTTAAAAATTCATTTTTTATCCAGTACCGCCCAATAAACTATTGTTTTAATTACACAATTTGGGCTGAAGTACGCAGATAATCGGACTACTTCGAGAAGCTTTATGTAGGTACGGTTATGCCTGTTAAATTACAGAAGGCTCATTTCTGGGCTGGGCGAAATCCTAAGTCTCTCTTTTTATTCTGTATGTACCTATCGGAAAAAGAAGATTAAAATACAATCAATAATGTTCTGATGCCTTTATAGGCTGGTCGTGTGGTTATATTCTCAAACTCAGGAGGAGATTTAATGAGAAAATCACTAATTCTAACAGGATCCTGTTCTGATAACAGGTTCACAGTCAAGGTACACAAATCTAATATTAATTTTACGAGTTTTGGATTTCCACAAACTCTCTCAAATGGAGGGTCACCAGTATGTGGAGGGTATTTTCTTTCGTTGGAGCATGGTCCGTAGAATTCTGAAGCAATTGCAGTGACTTTCATCTATATTGATACATAGCTCGCCGAATTGTATATTATTAAAAACAAATGTAATACCAATGTATGTAAGTGTATATATATGTGTGTGTGTGTGTGTGTGTCTGTCTGTGTGTGTGTGTATGTGTGTGTGTGTGTGTGTGTGTGTGTGTGTGTGTGTGTCTGTCTGTCTGTCTGTCTGTCTGTCTGTCTGTCTGTCTGTCTGTCTGTCTGTGTGTGTGTGTGTGTGTGTCTGTGTGTCTGTGTGTGTGTGTGTGTGTCTGTGTGTGTGTGTGTGTGTGTGTGTGTGTGTGTGTGTGTGTGTGTGTGTGTGTGTGTGTGTGTGTGTGTGTGTGTGTGTGTGTGTGTGTGTGTGGACATATTGTGTATCGCCTCTAATAAGGAAACCCTTTTTGATTTTCCATGGACTGAATTTATTTCGCGGAATTTCTTGGCAAAACTAACAAAGTATTGCTTATTTTGTTGACGGACTGTTGTAATTTAATTAAGTTTAATTTCACTTGAAGTGGAGTAAGTAGATTATTTTTTCAATTTTTGTCATTAAAAAGGAAACTGACAATAATTCTCAGAAACACTTCACACGCAAATAGTAGAATTCACCGAAAGGTGAAGGTGGTGGTAGCATTCGTAGAATGCTGTTGGTTATAAAATGTTTTAAATAGAGTGGTAGATAGAAGTAACCTTATTATTTGAATTTATTTACAATAATTTAAATAAAAATGAATATTTTTAAGATCTATTTAAGTTTGTTTGTCCATTATGCTTGCAGATTAAGCAAGAGTACGTAAAACCTAATTCTCTAAAAGCATTCATTTTGGAAAAATGTGAAATAGCCGAATCTTATAATATATTACTTATTATCCTAACGATCTTTTAGAACCTGAAAATATGTCTTCAAATCTTCTACGGTCAAACCATGCTTATTAACGTAAATGGCCCCGTTATAATTTTCGAATTTATATGTAGTCCCTTTATGGATTTGTGTGTTTCTTTCTGTTAACACATTACCTACGACAATTATTGTTTTTTTTTTTGTGAAGAAATTTTTTACATAGCATTCCCGTAACCAAACGAGTGATAGATTTCACAGGTGTTGGGAGTTGGTTGGTGAAGGTTGATCATCACGTGGGAAAATGAGGCCAACCGTCACTGATTAGAAAAGTTTTGAGATTTCTTAAAATGCATATTAATTGATATCTTAGTTTGTAGATTAGTTGTTAATATATATTTGTTATTATTATGTTTGTCGACAGGCACTGATGCTGAGACTTGATTTTGAAAGCGCTCAGTAAATAAACTTTTCTAATCAGTGAAGGTTGACCTTCTCATTTCCTTACATGACTGAAAGAGTTCGTGAATGAGCAAAATCGGTCCATTTGTACCGGGGTTAATTCGTGGCACTAATTATTAATATGTCCCTTACGGTTGAATTCTTTTAGCACTCTCCTCCGAAGGAAAGTAGCTATTGAGGTTGGACTCATGACGGAATTTTTGAAAAATTTCTTCAAATCTTTATGCCTGTTAAATTACAGAAGGCTCATTTCTGGGCTGGGCGAAATCCTAAGTCTCTTTTTATTCTGTATGTACCTGTCGGAAAAAGAAGATTAAAAACCAATCAATAATGTTCTGATGCCTTTATAGGCTGGTCGTCTGGTTATATTCTCAAACTCAGGAGGAGATTTAATGAGAAAATCACTAATTCTAACAGGATCCTGTTCTGATAACAGGTTCACAGTCAAGGTACACAAATCTAATATTAATTTTACGAGTTTTGGATTTCCACAAACTCTCTCAAATGGAGGGTCACCAGTATGTGGAGGGTATTTTCTTTCGTTGGAGCATGGTCCGTAGAATTCTGAAGCAATTGCAGTGACTTTCATCTATATTGATACATAGCTCGCCGAATTGTATATTATTAAAAACAAATGTAATACCAATGTATGTAAGTGTATATATGTGTGTGTGTGTGTGTGTGTGTGTGTGTGTGTGTGTGTGTGTGTGTGTGTGTGTGTGTGTGTGTGTCTGTATATGTGTATGTGTGTGTTTGTGTGTGTCTGTCTGTCTGTCTGTCTGTGTGCGTGTGTGTGTGTGTGTGTGTGTGTGTGTGTGTGTGTGTGTGTCTGTGTGTGTGTGTGTGTGTGTGTGTGTGTGTGTGTGTGTGTGTGTGTGTGTGTGTGTGTGTGTGTGTGTGTGTGTGTGTGTGTGTGTGTGTGTGTGTGAGGACATATTGTGTATCGCCTCTAATAAGGAAACCCTTTTTGATTTTCCATGGACTGGATTTATTTCGCGGAATTTCTTGGCAAAACTAACAGAGTATTTTTAGCACTTTCCTCCGAAGGAAAGTAGCTATTGAGGTTGGACTCATGACGGAATTTTTGAAAAATTTCTTCAAATCTTTATCGATCCTACCTAGTAGACACCGAAAATGACCCCCGTTAAAATTTATATCTATATATCTATATATATATATATATATATATATATATATATATATATGCATATATATATATATGTGTGTGTGGCTGTTAACACGATAGCGGCCAGAGTTTTTGTTTTTCGTTAACCACAAATATCGGTCCACCGGGAGGGGGGGGGGGGGGGGTTTACCCCGAACCCAAAACACTAATTTGACCATGTCAGCCGTAATATTTGTTACATTTCAACGAAACTTGGTATTCGTAGTGGTAATATAGAGAGAAAAGTGAGATATAAAAATGAACTAAATCGGATCATTAGGAGGGGGGGGGGGGTTTACTCCGGACCCATAATACCAATTCGCCACTACGAGCCGTGATTTTTGGTATATTTCGACGAAACTCTGTATTCGTAGTGGTAATCCACAGGTAAATATGTGTTGTAAAAACAAACTAAATCGGTTCATTAGGAGGGGGGGGGGTTTACTCCGGACCCACAATACCAATTCGCACTACCAGCCCTGATTTTTGGTATATTTCGACGAAACTCGGTATTCGTAGTGGTAATCTACAGGTAAATATGTGTTGTGTAAATCGGTTCATTAGAAGGGGGGGTTTACTCCGGACCCAAATTCCTAATATACTCATACCGTTCGTAATTTCTTCTGTATTGAAACGAAACGCGGTATACGTCGTGGGTAACTCATTAGAAAGAAGTGTTGTAAAAATGAGCTGAATCGGTCAATCGGAAAGCGGGGGTTTACTTTGTAATATATTTCAATAGAAAAGCCCGCCAGACGTAGGTTCACAAAGCCGCCGCAAGGAGCGCTTTGTATCTAGAGGGACTGTATCCTGTTCCTGCGTTAGATCAAAATACGATTATATGAGGTTTTTTGTATTTATTACGTAGTGTAGTAGGTACCATGTGTAAACATAACTCTGGAAGCAAATTAATTATTGATCAGTTACTCATTACTAATTTAAAAGAGAACTATTCATGTTTTTATTTTATTTATGTAGGATATTTCAAGCAAATTGTTCTGGAAAGCAGTCTACACTACCCAAATTCTGAGGAAAGTGCTTAGTTATGCAGCTTCTGCGTGACGGACTTTTTTTATTGAAGGGAAACTCGGCATTCGTTGTACTTAGTTCTAGGAACAAGAGTTTACTTTGGTACAAAGTTATTTATTTATTCTTTATACTTACTATACTATCCCCACGAAACACGGATGTGGATATCCTCGATTAGAAGTTAGGGTTTGCTATAGAAAAAACATTAATAAAAAAATAATAATTTGAGCAGGTGTTCATAACAAATGCAAAAGAGTAGAACTATTTATTTTCACTTTGAATTCATAAAGATTATTTTAAGTAAATGCTTTAGGAGGTAACTTACCTCCTTGCTTAGGAAAGTGACTGTGTGACGTACTTTTGTTGATTGATCTGCATATAGTTAATGTAATATAATTAAGTTTAATTTGCACCTCTGCGAATATAGCGCATGATACTATGAGACTGCTTGATGAGCAAGTCGGCACCCGATAGAGGCTGTTTGAAGATGCCGCTCTTGATAAGGACCTAAGGAAGCCTGAACATCCGCCGGCATACTAGTAATGCTTGCTATATGGATGAAAAATCTTCTTAATGTCTACCAAAATATTTCTTACAAACTGTGTCTCGTCAGCAGGTTCGGAAATTAGTGAACGAGATATTCTTCCAATCCCCAATGCTTGGCGCAGACTTGTGCGACAGCAGCCACATAAAAAAAAAAAAAATTATAACAGAATATTAGTTTATCCTTTTTAGCTGTTTATTGTTTTTTATTTAGCGTGGATGGCGCTTGAGTTCGACATCAATATATTATACTATTTTTTAATTTAATGTATTGTCATTTCGGCGACATTAGCGATTAAATCATCGCGGAACAATAATAACCTTCAATATAGATCTATCACGTTCTAAATGGGAAATACAAGCCCCATTATCGACGCATCATCATACTTCACACAATACACGAGAAACTCTCAAATTGGCTTACAATATACACAGCAAATATTATTTATTTATTTATTCGGCTCATCGACTTCTAGGACATAAGCGCCACCAATTGAACATTCAAAACCTGATTAGACTTGAGAAAAAGCAGACTGATATCTTCAAAACGTAAATTTATCTTAATTCAACAACGAGATTAAATGAAATAATATGACTTTTGAATGATTTAAAAATTGGTTTTGATTTTTTCCCTCGTCCAATCAGGATTTGAATGTTTAATTTCAACGATGAAAAATAAAATATTATTTTATGTTCAATTGTAAAAGTTCGTGAATTATTTACCCTTAATTTAATAAACAGGGGAAACAAAAAACAAAACTCTGGCCAGACAAAGTTGTTTTAAATTTAGTTAACATTCATTTAAAAAAAAAAAAAAAAAAAAAAAAAAAAAATGCATTGAAATCGGTTAAGATTTGGAGGCTGTAGCCTTTTTTGAAACACGAAAAGTCGTTTATACGCCGCACAGTGCCCCACTGTGCGGCGTATAGAGCGATGTAGGAGGAATTTTATCCTACTTATTTCAGCATATTAGACGCAGAACTATGTCGTACTCTTGATAAACACTCCATCAACACGCCAAAAACATTTTCGTACATATACGTACTGAAATACAAGACAGAACACACAACGTACAAATGAGAGAAAAACGCATAATACAATGATTGCTGCCAGGACTCCTTGGTCAAAATCACACTGCTGACAGGCAGGCCAGAGTTGTAACAAAAAAAGAAACGTACGTGATTGAACTCCTTTACTAGGGCATTATTAGACGTACTCGACAAATAATTCTCGAAAAATAATTATAATCTTCTGGTTATGGTAATGTGCTCACAAAATAGAAAATTAATTAATAAATATGAAAAATTTTAACTCAAGCAACATAGCAATGAATTATACTAAATAGACAACTTTAGGTTATTTTATATATAGAATGCCCATTTTTTCTCCTTTATGAAAGAAGTTTTTTCTATTGGCATCAACATTTCTTACCTTGATAGAATTTGAATGAATCCAATATATATCGAGGATTTTCTTCTTGATTGATGTTCTACCGATCTGCTCCGATGCATCCTAACGAATACAACCATGTTGCTTTCCTATGTCTTTGTATCTTCAAATTGAAGGCTTCAAAAATCTTATTAACCTGAAATTGTGCTCTAAAAGGAGCACTAAATTGTTCTTATAAGAAATGATTATTACTCTTTACTGAACTAAAGCTCATTATGGTCAGAATGTTTTGTGATTTCCTGAAGCATGTTTTTATAATAAAAATTATTTTCTTAAGTTGCTTATTTTCATTCCATAAAGAGAATATCGGCCTCCCAACATGTTTTATGCACAGCAATCTACTTTGCATAGAGTATAAAATTAATTGGCAAGATAAGTTGCTAACAAGACCTGACATTTGTTACGGATCCCGAACACCATGAGGCGATCGACGATGCGATTATGCGGGACGTGTGGGAATCCTACTATGTGTTTGCCCATAATTAGCCCCCATGGCTAGCGGTTTTAAGCAAATTCTCCTCAACAAACAGCTGATTTATATTCGGAACTGCTGACGTGCCCAATTACACACTATATGTATGTGGAAACGTACGTATAATTTCAATTAGGCATCGCCCGAAATTGCCCGAATGCGGATTATGTTGAATGCAGTCGTTAAGAAACACCTGCATAGGTAGAATTAATTTATTACTGGAGGCGTCAATTTTACGGTTTACTGCTACAACGTGAATCAACCAACCATGGCATAAGAATAAATGAGTACAGCTACTGTTTACAAAATAATTCTAATATTTTGATCGGAATATGTGCCCACTTGAACAAAATTCAGTCTGAAAAACGGTAATTAAAATATAATAGATTCTCAAATTTAGCCACTAATACTCAATTTTAGCAGACATATTAGTAGGTTTTTAAATTCATATTCTAAAGGTTCTTAACTTTTTTTTTCGAAAAGTTATTTTTCTTAAAAATCATTTTATCACACTGATTGTTGGTCAAATACATATTTTGTTGTAAATATTGGAACGAATTTCTGTTAACATTTTGATTTTGATGTACTACAGCTGCAATGATAAGATGTACAGAAGGCCTCCAAGTCTCTTGGAGAATTTCGACTATGGGAGAGTCTAGAAATGTTGTTCTGTCCCGGCTCAGAATTGGCCACGCATGTGGTGTTATTAATAAACGTTTACATATCTACACTGAATGCCGATTTAATTGTCGGGAAAAATTTCTATTTGTTTATCTGTTTCAATTATAAATTCCGGAGGCCCGTTGGCCGTGAGTGTTAAGGCGTGAGCAGTTAACACTCCTTGCCAAAGTTCGATTGAGGGTGTCAAAGTGGGTTCGATTCTCACTATGGGGTAGTGGATTTTCTTTAGAAAAAAGAAAAGGCACCAGCCCTATCCTGGCTAGAAAAGGGTGTTAACCTATAGATAACTCGTCCCAAAGTTCTTGGTTAATGATAATGGACTTATTTATTTATTATATTATTATAATAATAATAATAATAAATAAATAAATTCCTTTTATACATAACGCAGATTTAGGGACGGGCTATCTAAAGGTTTCCATACTTTTGTAGTTAGGGCAGGAATGATGCATTTCATTTTTATAATCAATCCTTTCAGGATCCGAACCCACGACCTTGGGCAATGAGTGCTCACGCCTTAACACTCACGGTCACAGGGTCTCTATTAGTCATCTCCGGTAAATTACTGAAATAATGCATATCGATCTTACTAAGATTAAAAGTCTATTGATACTTTTAGTCCACATAGGCACATAAAAATCATAAATTTTCTGTAAATCTTGATGCGCAGAGTGAGATTGTATAGGGGAAAAATGATAAAATAACAAAATAAAATTTGAATTTGGAATATGAGATTAATAATGGCCATCGATAATAAATTAATTGACAGAATGTAAGTTTCTAATATCTTAATATTATTAATTGAGTTGATAAGTGCTACGACTTTTTTGAGACCTCCACTAAGTTATTCAGGTTTAAAACAAATGAAAAAGGCTAATCAGATCTCCCAGCTTCAAAATGTTTATATTTTAATAATTTTTAACAATATTTCGGCTTAATGCCATCATCAGGGAATCTCTAGAAAAATAATTTCAAAATCATAGAACACCTAGAAAAAATAAACAAAAAAAAACTTAAACACATATTTTCGCACAAAAAAAAAAAAAACTAAAAATTGTATTGTTTAGCGCTTTCTGAACTAATTTGAAACAAATTAGATTTTATTTTCAGGTACCCAGAAATGACGAACAGATTTTTTATTTAATTAACTGACACGAGAGATTTTTTTTTATAGTTTGAAGTAAGTTGTCAACATTACTCCACGCTTAGCTCACGATTATGTACAAAATAATAAATAAATGTCTAATATAAATTGTGAGTATCATGAATCGGTTATCGTAATATTTATGACTGTTGAACTAGTAAATTATTTTGATTGATGAAAACAATTTCTGAAATTGCTTAAGTTGAGTAAGTAGTAAGTGGAAGAGCGGGCTTAGGTGAGTAAGAACGATGTAAACACCTAGGAGTATTTATAGGCTCGTAAAATAGAGTAAAGTTCCATGTTGGATAAACATGCGATTCCGCCGATAAGACCTACCTCTTTGGCCTAGTCCATTTTTTCACAGACATTTATTATTCCCTCAACTTTTTTGCTCTTTTAGCATTTTTCTTAACCTATAACTAGGTCGACAGCATGTTTTATATAAGGACCTAAAAACAGGATTCGGCTAAAGATAACAACGGTGTTTTTTGGCCACTTTACTAACCTTCTTTGCTTTGCCAAGAGTACAAGTTGTTTTCACACTTTCTTTATCGAAAACAAACAAAAAATCTCTAAGCTTACATTAAAGCCACATTGTTATATCAATTGTTTTCACATTTTAAGCCTGGATTTTAGTTTTTATTCATTTATTTATTTTATTAATGGTCTTCGAATTTGTGGCTATGAGCTCTAATAAATCATTTAATAATGTCTTAATTTACATGATTTTCATAACATTAGTTAACATTTGCATTTGACATCAATAATAGTATAGATAATGTTGATGTGAATTCAGAAGTATGTAAGACTTGTAAATTTTTATAAAACCACAAAGAGGAATAATACAGAACAGGATCACTGGTTGTCACTTTTATGATCTCTTTGGAAATTAATTGATTAGCTTGATTAGCGCAGCTAAACAAAGCCCACCCCAGCCGGTAAAATGATAAATTTATCAAAAAGGCAATTTCGATCTTTTGTATATCCTGTAACCAACTGATTGGCACAGATGATGGTGTCGGGCCCGGAAAGATGGAACGCTGTTGCCACATTCACAAAAAATGTTTTGCTCAAAAAGAAGTGAGAAGGGAACAAGGAAGGAGATAGTCCACCACAAATATGATGAAAATATATTACGTTTCTTTTAGAGGAAAATACGGTACTCTCTTGAAGATTGGCCAATGCAGCTGTTTGAAGAGGGTATCATACCCGTAATGAGGCGTTTTTGGTGCGTCAGAGTCCCACACACTGGGAGATTTGCGTGAGGCAATTCTCCTGGTGGCCTTTTAGGTTTTCCCCTAATTGGAAAAATTCTTAAGATTCCTAAATTATAGTCATGAGCTCAAAAGGTTTCTTACTGTTTCATTATTCTCGTTTGTAATTATGTACATTTATTTTTTAGCTGAAAAAGGCTGCAGAAGTGTCCAATATGGATTCTTGCTTGAAGATCTACCTTTTTTTTATTACTGTAGGTGCTGGCGTAAGAACATGATAAAATGTTAATCGCCCCTAAATCCTGATCCTATCCTATCTACCGTTTTTAGCGCGGTTCCTCCCTCCCCCCATAGGGAGAAGTGCCGACTAGAAAATTTTGCGTTTCAGAACCCCTAGAGAACGAAAATAACGGTGGTTTAAATTGGTATATATATATATATATATATATATATATATATATATATATATATATATATATATATATATATGAACTGTCAGGGCCGCGCTTTTGTCTAATTTGAAAGGTCATGTTCGTTTACCAGCAGAATCCGCCCACCGGAACATGGTTTTTGGAGCGAATGTCGCGCGAAAAAAATCGTTCCGCTTACTTCATATGCTTGCAAGTATGTACTCGTTTTATAGGCTTCTTGGCCTAGGAAAATGAATGAAACCATTTTTAAGGCGATAGCTTTACCCGTTTTCAAGGAAATTGGAAAAATCGTTGTTGAATAACGTTTTTGGTTTGGGTTCTTAAAATGATGGGATTCAGTTGAAACATTTTCTGCATGTTCGAATTTCATCAAAACTAATATGTTGAAATTTTGGTTACGTTTGGAGATCAGGAAGGGTTAGAATAAAATATTTTATTAACAGACATGAAAAGTTCTAGGAACTTTGCACACTTTCATTAATATCTCGAAAACGGTTGAAAATCTTGGTTACCATTCGAAATCTTACTAAATGATCTACAAAAAAGATTCTAAAGAAAGTTTTGATTAAGCGTTGTCAATCGGAGAAAATAAGTGCATAAAACTTAGAAGTTTGATAAACGATAATTGATTTCGTTCATTTGAATGGTTCTTTTTGTCTGTTTTTATTTCTTGTTATTTTTTTTTTATCTAGTAGTTATTCTAGTAGGTGAATGTATTTGTCAATAAAACAGAATAAGTAAAAAAAGAAAACAAAAATATTGTTATAAATATAGCTTTCCAAGAGAGAGATTCGAAGACACCTTGTGAATATTTTTTTTGCATTTACTAGTAAACTGCTAATAGCCTAAGCAGCCGATGCACAAACAAGATAAGAAAATGGGAAAGATATTTATAATTTGTTACGAAAGATAAAAACAAACTAATAACTGTATCTATTCCTTTTTTTTTTGTCTCTGTTTACCTTAGTTTTTAATTGTTTTTTTTTTCTCGGTTTGCCTTAGTTTTTAATTGGTTGCTGTTATTTTGATTGCATTTTTTTTCAATAAAACATGTCAAGTAATTGAGAAGCTTGTTTGCATTATGAAATGACTTTGAGACTCTTGCTTTAGATTGAGGAATTTCCGCTTCTAACCTGTGAATATAAAAAAATAAACTGAAAATGTAAACATTCTCCGTGTAGAGTCAGACATCTGCTTGGGTCGAGGTACTAGGCAGGCTTCAGGTAGGCTTTTATTGCACTTCATAAATCAAGATACATCTTAGGACAGCTGACAGTTAGTTTACCTGTCATGCAGCCAAATGCTATAGTAGAAATATAATTATATTTTGTGGTTGTATGTGGCGTAGTTCATTAAAAAATAACACTGCTTTCTCATTTTCTTGTACAATTTCATTTTGTTTAATTGCATTTAACAGTAAAATGAGTAGTTTAGTATTTTTAATTGCATTTAACACTAAAATGGATATGTTAGTAAAGCAAGTTAATTAAATTAGAAACATATTCGTAGTAGAGTCTTCGTGGGGCGAGGTTAGCTCAGTGGTAGAGCTCTCGACTAATGAACTGGAGGACCAGGTTCAAAACCCGAGCGCGCACTAAAGATTTTTTCTTCTAGTGCCGTCGTTCGAGGGTTGGATTCGGGGTCCCAGATCGTCCCTAGGCTCACCCAGCCTTTAATTAATTAGTTAATTAATTAATGGGTACCTGCTAAGGGAAAAATCAGGCGGCCGGAGCATAGTATTGACCACACTATCTCCCTAGTGTGCCGTTTGGTCAAGAATCAGACACCTCTACAGTATCTGCCCCTCTGGGCCCTTGTGGCCTGTTAAGGGCCTGATTTTGATTTGATAGTAGAGTCTTCGTAGAGCGAAATTTGGGACGGCGGAGAGAGTAATTTCCGCTTAGGATAGTTTCTTGTGCCTTTCCGACAATCTTGCTGCTCTTGGGAATATGTGTTTACATTAAGAATGATATAAACAAAGTGATAACTGTTTCTACTCTGAGTCTACAAAATGACACTAGGGATATGAATGGAACCGCGCTAAGATGATTCAGTTCCTGCGAGTCGGACTTTTTTTTCTCCTAGCTGATTCCCAACCATCCCTTCACTTATCATTGTTTTTTAAGAATGGGATTTTTAAAATGTTACATTAGTATTTTGATTTGTATTTATTAATATTGCTTGACGTACTATACAAATATATAGGCAGGAAATATGAATCATCACTCTTAATTAGGAGGATGTATTGAGGAAACGGTGCTGTTATCGAGGTATATCTGTCGAAAATCTCAGGTGAAAACATTAACAAGCCCAGCTGCTTCCTCAAGCGGAACTAATTCGGTTTAAATTCCACATTGAGTGCCTTTATGCGAGCAACAGAATCTATTTATCCCAAATAAACTGAATTTACAGACAAAGGTAAAGAATTTCCTGTTAGTAAGACTTAAAGGAAGGGTTTCACGTTTATCCGCCGTCTGTATGGAGGCAATTTAACTGTGAAATTTACATATAAAATGGAGGAAACAGGTAATAAACCTTAGCAGTCACAATGGTTAATGGTCTCCCGACTATTGTAAATATTTCAAGAGGGGCAATAAGAATGTTTGAGATATTTGAACTCCTAGAGAAATCTGATGGATGAGCGCATTGTACGCAAGGCTCTAGGCAATTTGTGTGCATGCATCTTCAGATAATGAGTTATTTATCATATTCTCCGTGCATAATATTTATGATCGTTCTTTTTGTATGGTATTTTTAAAGATTTTCCCGCTAAAAGGTCTACGCGCACCTTACTACTCCAGGCCAAGTTCGGCCCTACGCACACAAAATTATTAGGCACTTCCTGAAAAGCTAGAGACTAGAAATTTTGCAGGATGATAGAAATTAGGGTATTATTAAAGGCAAAACTCGAATAATCCTAGAAAATTGTGTTAGACTCCGCTCGCAGGGAGGTTGTCCGTTTTATATTGGTCGTTCCTTCGGAAACCCATCATTTCTTCCGAAACCCAATCGGTGTTGCAAATGAATCGTCTCGGTAGAACCTATATTTGATGCTTTATTTAACGCATCTTAACATTTTTATGTACATGCCTATTATTACTTATGTACCTTAATAAGCGTCAGACAAGGGCATTTCCAAATAATGATCAGAATAGAAGGCATTATAAAGTTATAAAATAAAATACCGTCACGATAACAATTAGATAGAAACATAGAACATAGTTCACGGCGCCATGTCTTCCTCCTCAAGCCAAACATCGACGGCGCCAACTCAAAATTCACTTACAAAAAGTAATGATATCCCGAAAAAAACGAACGTTAAAGAAAGAGGCAAAGTTCCAGGCCCCTTCCAAAAACAGTTTGCCTATGAATGTTGTGATTTCATAGTATTGGGTCACGTTTTAGGACCTTAATACCTCTTTACCCTCTCACTTATTTGTGCAATGATGGCCACTATAACAATTGGATTTATTATAAAATTTCCGGCATTCATAGATTATAAACTGTTTGATTACTTAAAGAGATCGGATTTGTATAAACTTTATGTAAGTTACAGCTAGAAAAAGTTAGAATTTCACAAATAAGTGAGAGGGTATTATTTGGTTCTTGACAAGGTTTTAAGAGCCTAAAACATGGCCCAATACTATGATATCATAACTTTCTTAGGCAAAATGTTTTTGGGAGGGGCTTGGAAATTGGACTGTTTTTTATTCAACGTTAGTTTTTCTAGGAATGTGCCTTTAACGCTAATATTAGGGAGTTCAAATTCATACCATTGTAAAGCAAATAAGACAAATGAGCTTATTTCTAATATAAAAACATAAAACCTCATCCCCAACTTCGGACACACCTAATATAATTGTAGCACCCGGGACTGAGCATGTATGAAGCATGTGGTGTAGTAGAATGGAGTCATACTGGCAAGTTTAGCCTTACGCCTTGATTTGCATGGTTGCCGATTTAAATTTCAGATGTTGGTGTACGGGAGACTAGGGGATCAGGTGGGTGTCCAATTACCAAGCTTGTCCTTAACGCAATTAGACCTACTAAATACAATTTATATCTCTGTCCGACCCGTGGAGGTGATGGCAGTTGTGTCAACTCTTTGTTTTGCATTATTTTAAGTATTTTTACAACATTTATCTACTAATTAAATTGAAAAATAAATAATTATATTTTCTTTGATTATATTAAATATAGATAGTGTGTAGTGTAATGGTGTCGGGGTGGAAATCATTATCATCTTGGCGTATAGATTTCCGCTATATCGTCTTGAAGCTCACAGTTAAAAAATAAATAAATGCCACCCTTGTATCAATTAGGGTTTCTTAAGTGATAA